>BSBK01008758.1:0-238580 GCA_027943335.1 Chamaecyparis obtusa
GGCACATTAAGCTAGGCATATAATTCCATAAGAAGATTAAAATTTTCTAAATTAAGCTCCTGCAATGAATACAGTCTAAATTCATAGACTTTCACAGAATATCAATCCATTTTAGTTTAATACTTTTGTAACAAGGATTAAAAAGAAACATCTACATAGTCTTTAAATCCACCCCAATATAATATTTAAAATAGAATCTAAACAACTATCCCATCTTCATAAACCAGTACACATGAAACTTCTAAAATAAAGATTTATAACCTATTTTAAAGAGAGTGCCTCTGTATACACTCTAATCAAAATACATTCTTTTTATAATTTGTAGTGAACACAACCTTTGTATTGCATATATTTCAGCATCCAGACTACCAATCCAGTAAATTAGAGGATTATAACAATCTTTACATCATTCAACACTGCTAACATTAACACTTCTCTGAGAGCATAACAGAATCATACAATTATCTTTCTAAGACAATAACAAGGGAATACAATATAAAATATTACATCCATTACAAGCATATATGATGCTAGGCTTGTTACATAGCCAAACTTTAGTACAACATTTATGTGACTCATAACCATTCAGCAAGGAGTATGCATAGAACAATCTCCAACATGTCACTTGAATTTCTTGAAACCGGCAAGTTGTTCCATTTCCAAGAAAAATCTGCAAAACAACAACTAGCCATGGAGGCTCACCTCCCAACCATAGGCTATTAAATGGCCACCCCCAAGCTAGGGGAAAACTTGGATGGATAAGGGGTATCAACACCATGCATACACATTACACTCAAACAAATAGAGTACAACATTATTTCACAACACCAAATTCCCTACCCGAGGCTGTCACAATAGGAACCTCACTGGTCTCCTATGGGAGTGAAGGTGGAACATACAATCTAGGAGATGGCCCCAGTGCAACAATATAAATACAGCCTTTGTCAAGGCTTAGCCTTCGTCAAGGCTTAAAACATACATGCCTTCACAAGGCCATGTATCATACACATACTTAAACACACCCTTATACCTCCAAACAAAATGCACATGGAGGCACATGGCTGCCCATACAACCATGCTTTCTCCCCTTCCCATGTAGAGGAAGGACTCTCCACTAGAAGGTAGTCCCAACTTGTGCCCTTCACCCATCAAGGCTCTCTTCCCTCCCAAGGGTGAGCGTAACCTTGCACAATCCCCAAGAAACATTGCACAAAATAAAATCACAATACATAAACATGAAGATGCACACATAACATAACATATACAATTCTTCACAAGAAAAGTAAATTACATAACCACAAGGTAAATGACAAGAGTTTCAAGACCCAACCTCAATCCTAGCCCCTTGGCTTGAAGATGAAGATAGCAATCCAACAATCCCTCTAGCAAATCCAAACTCCAAGAATTCAAGAACCACCAAATCCAATACTACACAAACTTCACAAAATTCTCAAGTCTCCAAAAGTTTGAGAGTGGGAAATTACCCAACAATTTTCCCTCCACCCCTTTAAGAAGACAAACAAAATGTAGGAGGGGAAATTCAAAATTCAAAATCAAAGTCAAGAGTGGTTCTTCCAATTTCGTCACTTTTCAAAGGGGCATCTTTTGGTATGGCAAAAATAGTCAAAATTTGACCCCCAACATATGACACCACTACGGGGTAGTCTATTTTTAACCTCCACTAACATAAATGACCATAAAAACCCTCTCAAAAGACCACTCAAAGTATAAATCCGAAAATGAAAGAGAATCCATTCATGGCATCCTAAAATTAGAGACCACTACACACATTAAATACTTGGTCATGCCAACTCACGAGACATGTGTCAATTGACACCACAATAAGCTCATATGACAAACAATACACATGGAATGCCTAGAAAACATAATACTACAATTAACATTCATACATCACTTTACAAAATTAATACTTCACCACGAGGTTAATTTCTCCCCTTGGAGATAACCTTGGCTTAACAGGGTTTTCACAATTTATCCATCTTTTTTTTCCCTGGTATTTCCATGGCCTAACCTGCACACTTGACAAAACATCAGTAGCTCATGAAAAGTTAAATATCAAATACATATACATGAAATTGAATATGCATCATAATCACATTCTGATTCATCACAATTTCTAATTATACTTTACAATATCTCACATCATTTCAACATCAACATAGTAACTTTAAAGCTTAGTAACTTTAAAGCTCATAAAATCAGGATAAAAATGATACATAATAGTCCATCCAATATATTAACCATGATCAGTCTATGAAAACATATCATAATTATATCATCAAGATAACATGTAGGTATAAACAAAGAATGCATCAATTATTATTGTTCTAAATCTATTAGTAGCATCATAGCAAGAATCCTATATCAATCACCACATAACATAAATCATCATATAGCATCATAATGTCTCTATCTCAATAGTCCATACTAAAATAACATAAAAGTGTCATCATGAGTCTAAGTATGAAAATAAATTTGATATGAGCTAATGCCATGGGGTGAGGCCTCACACAAATTGATGGCTACTCTCACTCTAGAATATGAAAACAACATCAACATCCTTGATGAGACCATGCAACTTACATCAAATTTCAAGAGAGAGACCTTGATCAACAAAATCTCATCTTTTGAGATTTCAAGATTGAAGATAGAACCTAAAAGTGAGATAGCCTTCAAAGTAACAGTTCATGGTAAGAAATCTGCAAACACTTCTGGTAATTTTGATGATGATGATGAAGAGAAAACACTAGATGATTTCATTGCTATGATTGCCAAAAGAGAAAAGAAAGGAAAAGGAAAATTTGAAGGTCAGTTACCATTTAAATTCTTTTCATGTAATAAGATTGGTCACTTTGCATCTAAATGTCTCTTAAGAGCTAGAAAGTTCAAAAATGACTACAAGCCTAAATACTCTAAGGAATGTTACTATGTTGGGGATGGAGTTTTAGATGATGATTCAGCTAAAGAATAAATTGGATTTATTTCTACCATAGATAAAATGAACAATAAGATAGATCATGAAGATGAGAAAGAGAAACAAGAGCTAGCATTGATTTCACAAGCTGATATAAGGACATACTCGATTATAGATAGTGGTTGTTCACATCACATGACAGGTGATAAAGATAGATTTGTTCATCTGGACAAATACAAAGGTTTCATGGTTAGATTTGGAGATAACACTGCTAAACCCATCATTGGTAGAGGATCCATCACCTTGGATGGAAATAATAGTACTAATGATGTTCTTTATGTTGATGGTTTGAAACATAACCTACTAAGTGTTGGGCAGTTACTTGAAAATGGTTATAGATTGGAATTCAGTGGAAACAAGTGCATCATTAAAAACAAAGAAGGAGGAATAATTGCATCAAGATCAAAGACTAAAGGTAATGTTTTTTAGCTTAACCTAGAAGCAAGTTGTTTTGTTACTAAAGTAGATGATAGTTGGTTGTGGCATAAAAGACTATGTCATATCAATTTTGATAACATAGTCAAGATAAGAAATGTAAAGGCAGTAAGAGATCTACCTAGGAGAGAAAAGCTAGTTGATACTATATGTAGGGAATGTGTGATGGGAAAGCATGTGAGAAACTCATTCAAGAGCAAGCTCAATTCAATAGAGAACAAGCTGGATCTAATTCATATAGGCCTATGTGGACCAACTCAAACAAGATCATACTATGGTGAAAGGTATTTCATTTTGTTTGTTGATGATTACACTAGAACGATGTGGGTTGCATTCTTGAAAGATAAGTTAGAAGCATTTGAAAAGTTCAAAATATTCAAAGCTAAGGTTGAGAATGAATCTAGATTAAAGATAAAATGTCTGAGATCAGTTAGAGGAGGAGAATTCACCTCTAATAGATTCTATGAGTACTGCGAAGAACATGGCATAAAGAGGTAGTTAAGTGCACCTAGAACCCCTTAGCAGAATGGAATTGTAGAGAGAAGGAATAGGATCATCATTAATACAACACACACCATCATGATTGAAGGAAAAGTTGCATACACCTATTGGAGAGATGCAATCAATATAGTAGTCTATACCATCAATAGAATTCAATTAAGGCTTGGTGTTGACAAAACACCATATGAGCTATGGTTTGGTAATGTTCCCACAGTAAAATACTTTAGAATCTTTGGAAGTAAGTGCTACATCAAAAGGGATGAAGTAGTAGGCAAGTTTGATGCAAGAAGTGATGAAGGTATTTTCCTTGTTTACTCTACTAAAAGTAAAGTTTATAGATGTTTCAATTTAAGATTGAAAAAGATCATTGAAAGTGCTCATGTTAAGATTGATGAAAATTTTATGGTTCAAGAAAGATATCATGATTACTCACCCATGATTGAAGAAGAAATCAGACCCTCCACTAGTGAGATAGTTATTGAAGTAATGTTTGATAGTATTGATGTGTTATTCAATGACCTTGAGACAAGTGAAGAAGAAAATCCTAAGGCTAATGAGTCTGCATCACCTAAAGTTCCAAAGTTTACATCTAGAAACCATTCCAACAAAGACATCTTTGGAGATTAGAGCAGAAAAGTCTTAACAAGATCTCAAGCAAAGAACTCAACTAGCAATGAGGCGGTATGCTTACTATCTCAGATTGAACCCTTAAGTGTTGAAGATGCATGCAATGATTCAGATTGGCATGATGCTATGAAAGAAGAACTTGATCAGATTATTAAGAATGACACTTGGGAACTAGTACCAAGACCTAGTGATAAGAATGTGATTGGAACAAAGTGGATATTTAGAAACAAGATGAATGAAGATGGTACAATAGTAAGAAATAAAGCAAGATTAATATGTAAGGGATATGCGCAAAGAGAAGGCATTGATTATTCAGACACATTTGCACCAGTAATTAGATTAGAAGCTATTAAGCTATTTCTATCTTATGCAACATTCAAAAACTTCAAAGTTTATCCGATGGATGTCAAGTCAACATTCCTGAATGGTGAATTCAAAGAAGTATATATTGAGCAGCCAAAAGGATTTAATCTATCAGACAGACCTGATATGGTATGCAAACTGAAGAAAGCCCTATATGTACTTAATCAAGCCCCTAGAGCTTGGTTTGAAAGACTTGATGGATATCTAACAAAGATTGGATTCAAGAAAGGAGCAGTAGATTGTAACCTATTCATAAGAGAGACATTTGAAGGAATTTTCATCAATCAATCAAAGAATGTGAAAGAGATATTGAAGAAATTCAATATGGATGATTGTAAGCTACTAGGGACACCTATGATAACTAGATGCAAGATTACAAAAGAAGATGAATCACTAGCAGTAGATATAACATTGTACAAGTCTATGATTGGAAAACTTATTTATCTTACTCAGACCAGAATAGATATTTCCAATGCAATTGGCATAGTTGGAAGATTATGTAGCAAAACCTAAACAAAGTCACCTCATGGTAGTAAAAAGGATATTTAGATATTTTCAAGGCACTATAGACTATGGTCTATGGTATCCTAATTCAAAAAATGTTGAGCTTCATGTGTACACTGATTTTGATTGGGTAGGATGTGTTGATGACAGAAAGAGTGTTAGGAATAGTCCCAAGAGATAACTGAGAGAAGGGGGGGGGGGGTGAATCAGTTATCTACAAGATTCAATTCTTTATCTAATTAAGTATACTTAAGCATAAATCATAAACAAAATGAAAGAAAAATTGAACACAACACAATATTTCAGTTACGATGAAACCTAAATAGGTAAAAACCCCGGTGGGAATTGAAACCTACTAATATTCTACACTAGTGTATAATGATCCTTGTTAGAAGATCCTTAACCCTGTTAGGAGTTTCTTTACAATATATTTAGTACAGTAGACCTGGTCAAGTGTTGGACCCTATTAGGAGTCTTTTACAATTTTCCCTATTAGGGGAGAGGATGCACTATCTGAGATCTCACTACTCAAAGGGGCGAAGGCTACAACCTTCTGAATAATAGATACATACTATATCTGGATCTTGGTTAACTGTGCTTTGACCTGCTATCTAGATCAGTTCCAATGTATAGCACAAATACTTTACTTGGTCACATAGACCTTCTTCTAATGGATCAACACTTCACACACTCTTCTCTACTCTTCTTAATCAACTATGAACCACACTCAAGCAATCACAAATGATTTCCTATAAATATATTTCCTCTAAATGATATAATCAAGTTAGCCTATTAGAACCACCTTGAAATTGTATTAGAGAAACCATAACAAACTCCAATAAACATTATGTCAGCTCTACTATAAATGCAACACATTCTGGGACCTGTCCAATAAGATAATTGTAGATGCATGCTACACACTATTGGCTCTACCAAAACAACTGTATATTTCTCCTCAAGATGAATAAACTCATGAACTCTTAACCAAACATCAATAAAACTCCTCTAAGCTTAAATCCAAGGGCACATACCCTAAAGATGGGTTCAATTCAAGAACCAATAAAATCTATGTTGGCTCTCTTGAACAAACACAAGAAACTACTGCTAGAAAATAGCAACTGCATAACTTCACGTCTACTCAATATCAGACTATGCGTCCATAACTGAAACATCAATAACATGTCTTCAACATATATCCAAGTGTGCAAGGCCCCATGATAACTGTATAGGTAGCCATACATAGAACACTTCCTGTTACTCTGTCAGTAACACTACTGACACCAGCTACTATATAACTGTCTGTACTAATAGTTAACCTTTGCACCCATGATATCATGTTGATATCATGTCCATGCTTCATATACTAAAAGCTTACTACATAGGACTTCCATGCATGCTACTTTCCATATGTTGTCATCAATGACAAACATACAGTCAGTACTGGCCTACTAGAAAATCTCCAACAATCTCCCCCTTTGGCATTGATGGCAACATGTGGAATGAAAAACCACCACCAACACAAATGAACATTTCTTTTATAACATTCTCCATTTCCTCTTCAAAACTCCCCCAAAGATGAATCCTCCATCTGCTGCAATATTTTCCAATATTCTCCATTTCCTCAACTGAACTATTGTCATAATTGAATACTGCTCCCACTTAGTATATTACTCCTTTTTACTTCTATTTTTCATGACTCTATATATTAATCCCCCTTTGACATCAATGACAAAGGGCACCATTCATTTTAAGAATTGATACTACTCCTGAGGTAGAGTAGTCAACCTTCCATCAGTCCATAAGGACTAATGCCTTTCCTCCTTTCTTATAAGCTAAAGTAGGGAAGGGAATGACTCCCAACTTCCCCCTGAGATACTCAAAAGTATCCTTAGGCAAGGGATTTGTTATTATATCTACCAACTAATCTTTAGTACTCACATAGTCTAACTTGACTTCTTTCACTACCACTTTCTCTCTTAGGAAGTGATACTTGATCTCAATGTGCTTTGTCTTTGCATGCATCATAGGGTTCTTTGACATATTGATAGTGCTTGTGTTATCATAGTGAATAAAAATAAGATAATCAATTTGAATTCCAAAATCTTTTATCATCTGCTTGATCCAAACAATTGTAGAACAATTCAAGGCTACTACAACATACTCTACTTTTGTTGTTGGTTGAAAAATATAATTTTGTTTTTTTCTTGTCCAAGTGACAAGTCTATCACCAAGAAACACTACTCCACCCAATGTACTCTTTCTATCATCAACACATCCTGCCCAATCTGCATCAGTGTACACATGAAGCTCAACATTTTCTGAATTAGGATACCATAGACCATAATCTATAGTACCTTGCAAGTATCTGAATATTCTCTTTATTACCATGAGGTGACTTTGTTTAGGTTCTACTCCAAATCTTCCAACTATGGAAACTACATTTAAAATATTAGGTCTAGTCTAAGAAAGATATATGAGTTTACCAATCATAGACTTATACAATGTTATATCTACTACTGGTGAGTCATCTTCTTTTGTAAGCTTGCATCCAGTCATCATAGGGGTTCCTACTAGCTTGCAATCATCCATCTTGAATTTATTTAGTATCTCTTTCACATATTTTGACTAATTAATAAAAATTCCTTTTTCTGTCTGCTGCACATTTAGTCCCAAAAAGTATTTGATAGGACCAATCATACTCATCTCAAACTCATTCTGTATTTCTTTGAGAAATTCAACACCGAGCTTGTCATTACCTCCAAATATAATGCCATCAACAAATATAGCTACAAGTAGTAAACCTTCAAATGTTTCTCTAATGAATAGATTACAATCTGCTGCTCCTTTCTTGAATCCAATCTTTGTTAAGTATCCATCTAGTCTCTCATACCATGCTCTAGGGACTTGCTTAAGTCCATAGAGGGCTTTCTTCAATCTACATACCATATCAGGTCTATCTGATAAGGTGAATCCTTCTGGCTATTCAATGTATACTTCTTTCATATCTCCATTCAACAATGCTGATTTTACATCCATCTAATAAAATTTGAAGTTTTTGACTGCAGCATAGGCTAGAAACAACTTGATGCAGGAGCATCCTAGGTGTAAGAGAAATCTTGCATCACCCAAAAAAAAAAAAATTTCTATTTTTGTATTCAATAAGGGCTATCTTGTGTAGAGTTTCTATTTATGGAAACTTGCTATTTTTAGTAAGTTGGTCTTACGATCTCAGAATGTTCTGATTTTACATGTGGAGGTTCATCTCAGTCATATCAACCTACCAGCAAGTTTCATGGCTAGATCAGGTCTAGTTTTGAAGATATTGAAGATTTTTGGTATTGGCAGCAGGGTACAGAAACTTTGAACTTAGTTTTGAATGCTTTAGAGGCCCCGGATGAGGTTGAAAATTTGGGTGACGGGTGCTTGCGCAAGTCAAGCCTATAGAGCACTTTGTGGCATTTATGAAATGGGGTTATAATAGTTAATTGGGTCAACTGGTGATGACTTATGGTCTCCGAAAGTCAGGTCACCTGAAATGGCAGAAAATAATTTTCCTTCAAAATTTTTGTTCGGGTTTGAAAAGTCATTTTGAGCCGACTTTGATGTAATAAATTGAAAAATAAAATAATTCTAAGTTTGGTTGGCTCTTAGGGATAAATTTCTGGAACCTTCTCGAGCGGTGGAAAATCCCTATATAAAGAAGGTCCGTAGTGTTGTCTAGTGCAGTTCTATGTAGTAGATCTACGTATTGATTCGAGGCTTTTTCCTACAGAATATTGTAAGTGAATGCCCATGAGGCTTTGCATATTGTAATTCTAAAAGTTCGTAATTCCACATTTGTGGAGAAAATAAGAAGCCAATTTTCTATTCTTGCATACTGTTGTTGTTGTTTCTCTATTTCTGTTATGTGTTTGTGGTATTAAGGGGAGCACCCTTCATCACAACTTAATAGCTTCTAATCTTCTCACAGGTGCAAATGTGTCTGAATAATCAATGCCTTCTCTTTGTGCATATCCCTTACATACTAATCTTGCTTTATTTCTTACTACTGTACCATCTTCATTCATCTTGTTTCTGAATATCCACTTTGTTCCAATAACATTCTTATCACTAGGTCTTGGGACCAGTTCCCAAGTGTCATTCTTAATAATCTAATCAAGTTCTTCTTTCATAGCATCATGCCAATCTAAATCATTACAAGCATCTTTAACACTTAAAGGTTCAATCTGAGATAGTAAACATACTGCTTCACTGCTAGCTGAGTTCTTTGCTTGTGATCTTCTTAAGACTTTTCCACTTTGATCTCCAATGATGTCTTTCTTGGAATGATTTCTAGATGTAAACTTTGGAACTTTAGGTGATGCTGACTCATCAGCCTTAGGAGTGTGTGTGTGAAAATTGTACTTGATCTGTAGACACAACACTTCAGTAAAACATTAGAGGTTAGCTATAATCAAAATCATGCAAAATTGAAATCTAATCTAACCAAGCGATCTACTACCTTCTAATAGGTGTGAGATTAATATTCTCAGATTGTTATCGAGATCAGTGACCTAGACGACACCTAAATGAAGGATTTGAATGCAAAACTAATATGAAATATGAATGCAATTAATCTTTTTTTTTTTGGTATTTTCTATGCAATAATAATGATAAACTGATATGAATCTATGCTAATATGGAAATTGATCTAACAATGATATGAATCTATGCTAAATGATATGCAATGCTCAAAACTAGAAAGATCTCACAATAGCTTGGATTCACAAAGATGATTCTTCAGACTCCAATTCGACAGCGTGAGAATGCAAATTCATGGATGAATTATGAAGAGCTGAGCCTTGGTTTTATAGAAATCCAGGGCTTTGGAGGTGCATGGAAGAAAGCCATAAATCACTCAGATTAACTCAACTTGATTTTTGAGTTATCTGATAATAAAGATAATTTAATTCACAAAAACATGCGAAAGCTAAGTTTTAACTCAAAATAGAGTTTAGCTTTAATTGATAATTGATAGTTGTCTGCTTTTATGATTGTGCATGTTTTATTTTTGAATTAATTTAATAAATAAAGTGATTTATGCTCAACTTAACTGATTTTTGAAAATAAATAATTGATTTATGGGTTAATCAATCATTTAATCAAACTTTTATTAAAAACTATATTATTAAATAATGACAACTTGCTTTAATTAATTAAATAAGAGTTTAATCAATTATTCATAGGATATTGGATTTATTGTCAAAATTAAATAATACAATTAATAATAGATAGAATTAAATTTAATTACACAATTAAGTGGCAAGATATTAAATCTAATTAATTAAATATGAAAATATTCAATTAATCAAACTTAGGATAAATGTGATTTATCGCCAAATAATCATTAAATTAAAGATAATTAAGATAATTAGGAATATTGCTAGGAATATTCCCTGATGCAGAATTTAAGATAATCAATTAGGATTCGATAATGTTTAGATGTGCCTTAGGTTAGGACTTCGATGTTGGTTTCGTTCGATGTGTCGATATAGAAGATTAATGAACTTATAGCCCATTTTTGGGGTATTACAAGGAGTACTTTCTTCACTTTTCTCAGGCTCATTGAATAACACATCAATACTATCAAACATTTCCTCAATGATTGTTTCACTAGTGAAGGGTCTAGGTTCTTCTTCAACCATAGGTGAGTAATCATGATATCTTTCTTGAACCTTAAACTTTTCATCAATCTTTACATGAGAACTCTCTATGATATTTTTCAATCTTAAATTGAAACATCTATAAGCTTTACTTTTAGTAGAGTAACCAAGAAAAATACCTTCATCACTTCTTGAATCAAACTTGCCTACTACTTCATCCCTCTTGATGTATCACTTGCTTCCAAAGATTCTAAAGTATTTTACTATGGGAACATTACCAAACCATATCTCATATGGTGGTTTGTCAGTGTAAATTAATTCTATTGATGGTATAGATTGTTGTATTGACTACGTCTCTCCAATAGGTGTGTGCAAATTTTCCTTCTATCATAATGGTGTGCACTGTATCAAGAATGATCCTATTCCTTCTCTCTGCAATTCCATTCTACTGAGGGGTTCTAGGTGCACTTAACTATCTCTTTATGCAATGTTCTTTGCAGTACTCATAGAATATGTCAGAGGTGAATTCTCCTCCTCTATCTGATCTCAAACATTTAATCTTTAGTTCAGATTCATTCTCAACCTTAGCTTTGAATATTTTGAACTTCTCAAATACTTCTGACTTATCTTTCAAGAACGCAACCCACATCATCCTAGTATAATCATCAACAAACAAAATAAAATATCTTTCACCATAGTATGATCTTGTTTGAGTTGGACCACATAGGTATGTATGAGTCAGATCCATCTTGTTCTTTGCTGAATTTTGCTTGCTCCTGAATGAATTTCTTACATGCTTCCCCATCACACATTCTCTGCCTATAGTATTAACTAGTTTTTCTATGCTAGGTAGATCTCTTACTACCTTTACATTACTTATCTTTACTATGTTATCAAAATTGATATGACATAGTCTTTTATGCCACAACCAACTGTCATCAACTTTAGCAACAAAACAACTTGCTTCTAAATTGAGTTGAAAAACATTACCTCTTGTCTTTGAGCCTGATGCAATCATAACACCATCTTTGTTGTTAATGATGCATTTGTCATTTTTGAACTCCAACTGATAGCCTTTTCCAAGTAACTGTCCAACACTGAGAAGGTTATGTTTCAAACCATCAACATAAAGAACATAATCAGTACTATTCTTTCCATCCAAGGTGATGGCTCCTCTACCAACTATTGGTTTAGGAGTGTTGTCTCTAAATCTAACCATACCACCATTGTATTTGTCCAAATGAACAAACCTACCTTTATCACCTATCATGTGATGTGAACAATCACTATCTATAATCCAGTCTGTCCTTATGTTAGCTTGTGAAATCAATGCTAGCTCTTGATTCTCTTTCTTATCTTCATGAACTACCTTATTATTCATTTTGTCTATAATAGAAATGAATCCAATTTCTTCTTCACCAAATTCTTCATCTAAAACTCCATCTCTAGCATAGTAGCATTCCTTAGAATACTTAGGCTTGTAATGCTTTTTGAACTTTCTAGCTCTAGTAGGACACTTAGATTCAAAGTGACCGATCTTATTACATGAAAAGCACTTAAATGGTAATTGACCTTCATATTTTCCTTTTCCTTTCTTTTCTATTTTGGAAATCATAGCAATGAAATCATCTAATATTTTCTCTTCATCATCATCATCAAAATTACCAGAAGTGTTTGCATATTTCTTACCATGAACTGTTTCTTTGAAGGCTATCTCACTCTTTGGTTTTGTCTTCAATCTTGAAATCTCAAAAGCTGAGATTTTGTTGATCAAGGTCTCTCTCTTGAAATTAGATGTAGGATGCATGGTCTCATCAAGGATTTTGATCTTGCTTTCATATTTTGGAGTAAGAGTAGTCATCAACTTGTCCATTTTATCTTCCTCTGAGATCTCTCCAATATTGTTTATGATTCCAGCAACTGCTTCATTAATCCTCTGATTGTAAGCTCCCATATTTTATTCAGGTAGCATCTCTAATGCATTGTATCTTTTCTTCCATGTTTTCCGGCGTGCATCCTTTGCTTATTTGTCTCTTTCAAATATGTCTTCTAGGTGCTTCCATATTTTGTAGGTTGTATCTACCTTTTTTATTTCTAAAAACTCACCATCAGATAGGGCACTAATAAGGGCTTCTTTAGCAATAGCATTATGATGAAACAATTCCTTTTGTCTATCAGTAGCATCATCCTTTGTAAGGTCTTCTAAGCTATGAATCTTGGTTTCTTTGATAGTCACATTGAAAACTTCAAAAGCAATGCACTGCAAATGGGTTACCATCTTGTTCTTCCAATCAAGATAATTCTCTCCATCAAACTTAGGACTTTCTTTCCTTAAGTATGCCATCTGATCAACCTCAAGCTATTAAACTTTCTCTCTGAGGCACTTGGCTTTGATACCAATTGTTAGGAATAGTCCCAAGAGATAACTGAGAGAGGGGGGGGGGGGGGTGAATTAGTTATCTACAAGATTCAATTATTTATCCAATTAAGTATACTTAAACATAAAGCATAAACACAATGAAATAACACTTGAACACAACACAATATTTTGGTTATGGTGAAACCCAAATAGGTAAAAACCCTGGTGGGAATTGACTCCCACTAATATTCTACACTAGTGCATAATGATCCTTGTTAGAAGATTCTTAACCCTGTTAGGAGTTGCTTTACAATATATTTAGTATAGTAGACCTAGTCAAGTGTCAGACCCTATTAGGAGTCTTTTACAATTTTCCTTGTTAGGGGAGAGGATGCACTGTCCGAGAGCTCACTGCTCAAAGGGGTGAAGGCTACAACCTTCTGAATAGTAGATACACACTATATTTGCATCTTGGTGAACTATGCTTTGACCCACTATTTGGATCAGTTCCAATGTATAGCAAAAATACTTTACTTGGTCACATAGACCTTCTTCTGATGGCTCAACACTTTGCACACTCTGCGCTGCTCTTCTTAATCAACTATGAACCACACTCAAGCAATCACAAATGACTACCTATAAATATATTTCCTATAAATGATATAATAAAGTCATCCTATTAGAATCATCTTGAAATTATATTAGAGAAACCATAAAAAACTCCAATAAACATTCTATTAGCTCTACTATGCACGCAACACATTCTGGGACCTGTCCAATAAGATAATTGTAGATGCACACTGTCGGCTCTACCAAAACAACTGTATCTTTGTCCTCAAGCTAAATAAACTCATGCTCTCTTAACCAAACATCAATAACACTCCTCTAAGCTTAACTCCAAGGGTGCATACCCTAAAGATAGGTGCAACTAAAGAACCAGTAAAATCTTTGTCAGCTCTCCTGAACAAACAAAGGAAACTGTTGTTGGTGAATAATGACTACATAACTTCACTTCTACTCAATATCAGACTATGCATCCATAACTAAAACATCACTAAAATTTCTTCAACATATATCCAAGAAAGCAAGGCTCCATGATAACTATACAAACAACCATACACATAACACTACCTATTGCTCTATTAGGAACATTGTTGACACTAACTGCTATATAACTGTTTGTACTAACAGTTAACCTTTGTGCCCATGATATCATGCTGATATCATGTCGATGTTTCATATACTGAAAGCTTACTGAATAAGACTTCCATGCATGCTAATTTCCATATTTTGTCATCAATGAAAAACATACAATTAGTTTTGGCCTACTGGAAAATCTCCAACAAAGAGTACATCAGGTGGAGTAGTGTTTCTAGGTGATAGACTTGTCACTTGGGAAAGCAAGAAATAGAATTATATTTCTCAGTCAACAATAGAAGAAGATTATGTTGTAGCAGCCTTGAATTGTTCTACAATTGTTTGGATCAAGTAGATGATAAAGGACTTTGGAATTTATATTGATTATCCTATTTTTATTCACTATAATAACACTAGCACTATCAACATGTCAAAGAACCCTATGATGCATGCAAAAACAAAGCACATTGAGATCAAGTATCACTTCCTAAGAGAGAAAGTGGTAGATAAAGAAGTAAAGGTGGACTATGTAACTACTAAAGATCAGCTAGTAGACATATTCAAAAAGACCTTTCCTAAGGATACTTTTGAGTATCTCAGGGAGAAGCTGCGAGTAATTCCCTTCCCTGATTCTTCTTAGAAGAAAGAAGGAAAGCATTAATCCTCAGAGACTAATGGATGGTTGACTACTCTACTTCTAGAGTTATATCGATGCTTAAACTATTTTGCACCCTTTTCCATTGATGTCAAAGTGGGAGTAATATATAGTCATGAAAAATAGAAGTAAAAGGAGTAATATACTAAGGGGGAGTAGCATTCAATTATGACAATAGTTCTATTGAGGAAATGGAGAATGTTAAAGAATATTGCAGTAGATGGAGGATGCATCTTTGGGGGAGTCTTGAAGAGGAAATGGAGAATGTTATTAAATAATTATTCATTTGGATTGGTAGAGTTTTTCATTCCATATGTTGTCATCAATGCCAAAGGGGTAGATTGTTGGAGATTTGCCAGCAGGCCAGTACTGACTATATGTTTTTCATTGATGACAACATATGGTAAGTAGCATGTGTAGAAGACTTATGAAGTTATATTTTAGTATATGTTGCATGAACATGTTATCAGCATGATATCATGGGTATAGAGGTTAACTGTTAGTACAGACAGTTATATAGCAGCTTGTATCAGCAGTGTTCCTAATAGAATAACAGGTAGTGTTCTATGTATGGTTGTCCCTACAGTTATCATGGAGCCTTGTGCACTTGGATATATGATGAAGACATATTAGTGGTGTTATATTCATGGATGTAGAGTTTGATGATCAATAGAAGTGAACTTATGTAGTCGCTATTCACTAGTAGCAGTTTCCTGTGTTTGTTCAGAAGAGCTGACATAGATTATATTGGTTCTAGAGTTGTGCCTATCCTTTCAGTATGCACCCTTGGATTTAAGCTTGGAGAAGAGTTAGTGATGTTTAGTTAAGAGCACATGAAGTAATTCAGCTTGAGGAGAAAGATACAGTTATTTTGGTAGAGCCGACAGTGTGTAGCGTGCATCTACAATTATCTTATTGGATAGGTTCCAGAATGTGTTGCGTGATTAGTAGAGCTGACTGAATTATTATTGGAGTTTTTTATAGCTTTTCTAATATTATTTCAAGGTGTTTCTAATAGGCTAACTTGATTACATCATTTAGAGGAAAGATATTTATAGGAAGTCATTTGTGATTGCTTGAGTGTGGTTCATAATTGATTGAGAAGAGAAGAGCAGAGTGTGTGAAGTGTTGAGGTATCAGAAGAAGGTCTATGTGACCAAGTAAAGTATTTGTGCTATACATTGGAACTAATCTAGATAACAGGTCTAAGTACAGTTCATCAAGATCTAGATATAGTGTGTATCTGTTATTCAAAAGGTTGTATCCTTTTCCCATTTGAGCAATGTGCTCTTGGACAGTGCATCCTCTCCCCTAACAGGGACTATTGTAAAAGAACCCTAATAGGGTCTGACCCTTGACCAAGTCTACTATACTAAATATATTGTAAAGAAACTCCTAATAGGGTTAAGGATCTTCTAACAAGGATCATAATACACTAGTGGAGAGTATTAGTGGGTGTCAATTCTAACCAGGGTTTTTACCTATTTGGGTTTCCTCATAACCAAAATATTGGTGTTTTGTTCAAGTGTTCTTTTATTGTGTTTATGCTTTATGTTTAAGTATAGTTAATTGGATAAATAATTGAAACTTGTAGATAATTGATTCACCCCCCCCCCCCCCCCCCTCCCCCTCTCAGTTATCTCTTGTGACTATTCCTAACACTTCATATATCTTATCAATTGTCTATACTCCCCCTAGGAATATACTTCCTTATAATATATACATAAATTTTATACTATCACTCCCCCTTTGACAATAATGACAAAAAAAATGTGCCAAAACTATGTTCTCAAAATTGTTTACCTTCATTCAAAATTGCAGAGCTGGTAGGCTTGCAACATAATCTGCAAAGTTCACTTTTATTATCTCTATTTCTTTCTCCCATGCCTTCTTAATGGTATCTACAACACTGAGTAGTTCACATAAACCATAAGATGCGATCTCACATGCTCGGAGATTTGCAAAGTTAAAGTTTTCATAAGATGTCTTTAATGGAAGATATTCTTCCAACTATCCTTCAATGATATTTATCTTGATTGAAATGTGCTCTCTTAGAAGAGAAAATCTTTTTAGTTTCTTATCCTTTTCATCATTAAGAATCCTTATCTCATCATTTATTTTACTAATTATTTTCTCAATGTCCAGTATTTTTGAATTAGGGCTAGTTAATAGATTTACTTCTAACTGAATTTCACCCTCTTTTTCTCTTGTCTTCTTAGTCACTTTTGATACATGGTTCTCATTATTTGTACACTATATATACAAAGCTTTTCCTCTATCCAAATTCCTTCTCAAATATTTTATGCACACATCCAAATTATTGATATCATTCCTGATATTTTGACTTATGTCAAGAAACATTTTGGCCTCATAGGCTGCATGAGCCTTCACTGTAGCAATGTCTAACAAATTAGTGAATTCATTGTCAAATGTCTTCATCACTTCTCTGGCTTTAATTTATGGATCTGTCTCTATTAATTGATTGGCCACAACACTTTGTAATTTCCCTATTACTTCCTGTAATAATCCTTCAAGGATTTTCACCTTCTTGTTCTTCCAATTATCTTGTTCAGGGATGAGATAAACTCCATTTGATCATCATCATCAACTTCTTTTCCAATATCAGCAAAAATAGATTCAATCTCTAGTTTCTTTGCTGCAATCTCAAGGGTAGGACTGATTTCCACTTTTCTTGGTGTTTCTTTCTGTCCTTGAATCTTTGTATTAACTTGAATTTATGCTTGTTTCTCTTCTTCTTTCCTTATTTCATTCCTTTCTTCATCAATTGACCTATCCTACTCTTCCAAAGCTAAATTTTCAACAATGTTCTCTAGGTTACTAAAAGGATTATCATTAGTGTTCAGTGTGATATTGATTCCTTCCACATTCGTTGATTCATATTCAATGTTAATTGATGGTTGTGGAGAGGGACTCTTCTGATGCTTAGCTTCCATAGCTTGTTCTACTACACTAGACTGCTTACCAACACTTGATGTCATTACCTTCACAACTACCTACTTAGTTTCCTTATTGATTTCCTCATAATTACCTCCCATTATCAGAATTGTTCTCCTTTTTGTCCTTAGAAGTGTACCAAGTTCTTTCATGATTTCTTCAAAGTTTTCTTCATCTTTGATGTCATAGAGCTTTCTTACAAAGTTCTTTATGATTTTGTTATCTTCTTCAACTGCTCTCTTCTTCCTGTTAACCAATTTCTCAAATAAATCATTAGGTATCTTTCCTTGAATTGTATCAAACTTCTTGTCTGCTAGAATTATATGTCTCACAATTGCATTTTCCATATTTAATCTCTCATAATAGTTATAGAGATCGTAATACTTGTTCATCTTTGAAAAATCTCCATCATTGATGATTTGATCATTTACTTTCTCAATCTTAGGCTTCCACTTCTTCTTAACTTTTGTATCCTCATCATTTTAATTTTTGCTACTTTCCTTTGCATTGGAGCAACTATTGCCTTTTGTCTCTTACCTGGTCCAGTGGCTATTTCTTTCACTCTTTTCCCTAGTGGAGTGGAGGAGGATCTTGTACACTTCCTAATTTCTTGTTCCTTCTCAACTTTCTCCACTTTTACTACATGCTACAAATTTCCAGTCTCAACTGCAACTGCTGATAGGGGTGGAACAAACAAAACTTCTTTTTGTCCAATATCTCTAAGTGCTATTATTGTATTCTTTACAATTACAAATTCCTATTCTATCATACCTATTTCCTTTAGAATTTTGTTTATAGTGCTTTCCACTCTCTTCTAAGATAACTTTTCTTCTTGAATAGACTTTGCAGAGTTAAAATTCTCCTCAGAAGTCCCAAATATATTGCAATGTACATCCAACTTACATTTCAACAATATATTTACATATTCTTCTACTTCAACTTCAGAAATTTCATAACCAAGAGGGTCTATGAATTCTACTCTAGGTTCTATTGATTCAATGAATGTAAAGTCAGTGTCAACCATAAAGCATACTTCATTCTTATATTTCTCAACTATAGCCTGTGGAATTCTTGATCTATTCTTCATCAAGTTGAGAAATGTTTTTTTTATCAAAGTTGCACTTCCATTGACCTTGTCTATAGGGTGTCTCCTATATACTTTGTTGATTCTTTCCATTGTGATCCTATCATCATTCCAATATTCACCAATAGTGTATGGAAATCTTCTTAACAAATGTAAAAACATAAAAGTGATCAAAGATGAGAATCTGAATTGAGAGTTCTTTGTCTTCTTAATCTTTTCTAGGTTCTCAAATAACTGAATCCTCAATATTTCACACATATCCACTTGCACTTTATCAACACACATTAAATAAGCTACATGAATCATACCAGCTGCCATATCATCTTCTCTAGAGTTGGAACTTGAAATTTAAATGTTAATATCTTGCATAAATATCTAATATCATCTTGTTGAATCTTACTAATCACTATTCCTCTACCATTGTCGGATGACTTAGTATTATCCAATACTTTTTTTCTCATTTAATGGTATAGCTCCAAATTTTGACAAACCAGTTACATCATGGATTAGGTCTATTGTTCTATCAATCACTTTGTCATCTAACCAAAACTTGCCATTATGAATTCTGCTCAAAATTGTCTTGGTGCATTCTTCATCATCAAATTAATATTGTAGTGAATACTTTATGATTTTATTATCATTCAAATGTTCAAACCCTACTTTCAATGACATATCTTGATTATAAAGATTCTCATATTCGTTGGTAAAATTGCTCTCACTAAGGGTTTCAAGCTTGCATCCCAAATAGCTTCTAACATTCTCTAAATGTAAAAATCCACCTGGTACAGATGATGATGCTAATTTAGGGTCTTCCTCCAAGGGTTCTACTAGTTTCCTTTTAATCTTAGGTCTGATCTTATCTCTTATATTGTGAACCAATGAAACATCCATATCTTCTATAAATTCTCTAACTGACTGATAGATTTGCTTAGTAAAATACCTTAATTCTATGATTTAGGGCTTTGCATAGATCCGACACAAAGTTCTTTCACCAAATCCTTGCAAAATGCTTTCAATTACTACTATTTTGATCTCCTTAGCACTTGTATTTTCCTTGATGATCAAACAATACCGATCATAAGCTTTTAACCTTTCAATCTCACAAGATTCTGACATCGCATTCAATTTTTTTGCCGCTTCTTTCCAAAAAGTTGTTCCTACTTTCCTGCAAAACTTAAAACTTCTTGTGAACTCATATAACTTCATATTAGCTCATGCCCTCTTAACCATAGCATCATTACATCATATACTACCTTACATTAATTGCACAAGACTGACTTCATCCTATACTAACTTCTACACTATCCTAAGTTCCTATTCTAATGCATTCTTCATGAATTAAGTACTTTGAGATGGGTTAGGAAGAGATTCACTCTTACCATTTGACACTTCACCTTTTTTATTACCTTTAGTGCTGAATGTGTCTCCTTGATCTATGGCTTTAACAAACTTCACTTCTTCTGAATTAATACAAAAACCTCTTTGACTTTTGCTTGCATTCTCATTTCTCCTTGTATGATTTCTAGCTAGATTAGGGTTTCTCATATTGTTCATTCTACAAAACCTTTCTATATAACCAAATTTTTTGCATATCTGACAAACTACTCCATTGTTCCCGTATCTCGGTCCACTTTGGTTGATTGGTGATCTACAATTTTTGGCAATGTGTCCAACCTTGTTGCATCTATAATATACTACTCCATTTCTTCTATTCATATCTTTAGTAGGTTTCTTATCTGCATGATTAGTGTCTCTAAACATTCTACTACTATTATTATTATCATTAAATTTAGGCTTCTTATTTTCAATAGTTCTATGTCCAAAACCTTGACAATTTTAACAATAACCATTAAGAAGTTTAAATTTCTTACTTGTACAATCTTTCTTCATATGACCAAAAGTGTTACATGTAAAACATCTACCTTTAAATTCTCTCCGCGTACCTTTAGGTGATTCTTCTTTTTTAGGTGGTTCTTCTTGTTTAGGTGCTTCTTCAGATTTGTCAGCTTCATCAGATTTCTTTTCTTCTATGTTTTCAGGAACTTTCAGATCTAGTTCCTTGCTTTCTTCATTTACCTTAGATGAGTTAAATCCAAGACCAGTTTTATCATAGAATGGCTTTTGATAAGACATTTTCTCATCAATCTTCTCATTTTCTATTTTTAGTTCTTCCAACTTCTTTTTTAGCTTCTCAATGAGGTTCTTTGCATCATCATATTTTCCTTTCAGAGTATCTCTTTCTTCAGTAAGTATATCAATCTATTCAAGAGATTCTTCAAGATTCTTTTGTAGCTAATCCATATCCATAGAGATCTTACTCAAGTTGCTAGGCTTTTTATGAATAATTCTTTTCCGAGTAACTAAGCTCTGATACCAATTGTTAGAAATAGGGAATACTGAGAGGGGGGGTGAATTAGTATTATACAAACTTTTACTTTTGCCCAATTATGGATATAACAGATTATCTTTATGCTTGCATAATAGATTAAACTAAAGAACATGCATAACAATAAAGAAAATGAACTCATAACACATTATTTGTTCTCAAGGAAACCTTGGCCAAGGGAAAACCCCGGTGAGGATGGTACCCACAAAGATCCACTAATCAAGAGTATCCTATTAAGGATGTTGACCCTATTAGGAGTTTGTTACATATATATAGTGTCTTAGTCTTGATTAAGGGACTTGAGCCCTTGTTATAAACCTCAACCTTGCTAAGAGTTGGTAGTACAAAATGGAATCATTACAAGATGAGCCCACTGCCCAAACATGTAATTTACAATAATTCCTGATTACAAAAATAGGGCAAGGTACATAACCTTATACTGCTTTCTTGTCTTTCACAACTTTGCATCAATATCTTTCTCATTCATATGCTCACTTTCATTTCCTTTTTTTATCATCTATATCATACTTCTTCTTCACATGACATATGCCTTACATTTATATAAATGATTAAGAATAATAAATTTTACAGTCGGCTTTACTAAACATAAAGCACTTTAAAAAATACATTTTAGTATGTGTTTCCCAAGGGTTAACATCTAGGATGTCATCCCTTCATATGATTAAGACATTATTTTGATAAACAAAACAATCCCTTAACTCTTTACCAATTTTGTCTTCTATTATGTCATGTCAGCTTCAGCTCTATTCCTGTAATACTACAATAACTTCTTCCATACATGCCATACAAATTTGTGCTCTCAAGTGAGTCTTCAATATGCATCATAGTATCCATGTTCAAGTGCACAAGCACTAAACTTACTTCTTTCGATGTCACCAATCAAAACTATCTCCGGTTACATTGGGAAAATAATGCTTACACTTAGACAATTTTTCTCTGTAGTTTGTCATACTTGCTCTCTGTCATATGCGGTTTTCATGTAGATCATATATTTCCATAATGACAACATCTAGATATCTAACTCAGCCAAATTGCCAACAAAAGTGTCATTTTATTGCATGAATGGGATTTTGTACATGTTCATGCTCTATGTACTTGCACTTCATTATAAAGTTCCAGGGGGTTTGATATTTTCCTTTGTTTTCCATCTAATTTTTTATGTGAGCATTCCTCCAATGACATTAGCCTCAAGTATCTCTATATGTTCTTGTACTCTCTCTAAAGTTCATAGGAGATGATCTTTTCAGTGTACTTTTCATACTCCCTTGTCTTCATTATGGGGGGGTTTCTACTATTGGTTCTACTACTTCCTTGGTTCGATAGTGTGAGCTATGTATTCAGTATTTGATTCTATGTACTAGGTGGATGCAGTGGCTGGGTACCTGTGCATTTCGGTGAGATGGATCATTTACCATATGGACACTCTTTCTTTCCTATTTTTGGATGCACTCTTTTAGCTTTGATTGATCACCTCTTCAGACTTTGGTGTTTTTATGCCATCTGTATTTTCAAGCTCAAGTGTTTTCCTTTGTTTTCCTCTTGATTCGAGTAGTGTCATTTGAGAACACTCATGCAGATTACAGTATTTTGTATCTTTGACTTCAATTGTTTGCCTTTGTTTTCCTCCTAATTCGAGTAGTGTTATTTGAGGGTAGTCATGCAGATTACAATCTTCTCTACCTAGTCATATTTCAGTGGAGGATCTTTAGATCATCAATTAATTCTTGATAGAGTTTCAGCTTCTTGCTTCAGTGATTTTGTACATATTCATTCTTGTTCCTAATTTCTAGAAAATTCCTAGTTTTGGAGGCTTCTCTAGTCCTTCAGACTAGTCTTTGTCTCTTTTTGGAGTAGAGTTTTCCCCATGTGGTTTTCTCTATTTCTCTTCTTTATAGAGACTCTCTTTTGTACTTGGGTACCTGATCAGGCCTTTTGTTCTCAAGACCCATTTTCTTTCAGTAGTTCTTTCTAGGTTTTTAGCTTCTCCCAAAGTTCATCTTAAGGGGGGGGTGTTAGAGTAATAAAGTTTTTTCTTATTAATTAAATCACATTTTATTTAATTACTAATTCACTTATTACCTCTTTCTACTTAAGTTAAACTTTAGGCATATAATAATTAATTTCTTTATTAATTATTATTTTGCAACCTAGGTTTTACCTTTATAGGTTTTCATATATCCTTTTATAAGGATTGATCTCCTTTGTTTTCATAATAGATTGTGTAACAAATTATTCATTATTTAATTGCAACTTTTGTTTATGCACATCAAGAATGATTTCTCCTCTCTTGTGGATCAATGCATTCAGGCCTCCATAGCTTCTTGCTTCTTCTCTCTCTTTCTATGATAGGTGTTTGCATGTAGGTGTTCTTGGGAGCTATGGGTTGTTTTATCATCAACTCCAATATTCTTGATAGATAGAGTGTT
Organism: Chamaecyparis obtusa; assembly: GCA_027943335.1. Classification (NCBI taxonomy): domain Eukaryota; kingdom Viridiplantae; phylum Streptophyta; class Pinopsida; order Cupressales; family Cupressaceae; genus Chamaecyparis; species Chamaecyparis obtusa. Next base: position 24,091 of record BSBK01008758.1, read on the forward strand.
AATTACAGGCAGTGCCTATTTACCAGGTTTTCAGCACTTGACCAAAATTTTTCCATTTTTGCTATCATGGGGCCCGTTTACCAGGTTTTCACCAAGACACTTTTTAGCTTTATCAATTTTTTTGTACTTTTCCTCTTTTCCATTTTTTTTGGACTCACCAAGGTGCCTATTTGCTAGGTTTTCACCGAGATGGTCATTTTTTTAGGACTTTTTATATTGTTTTTTTTTTTTCAGGATCCATATTTGCTATTTTTTATTTTCTTTAGGAACTTTTTCTGATTTTTTTTTTGTACTTTTTTGAGGACTCTTTTCACTATACATAAGCTTTCTCAAGAATTTCAGGCATAAAACCTTTTTAGATGTAAAGTCTTGATTGGATCTAGTAAAAAATCTCCTTTAGACATAGCCAATTGATAGGCTCTTGATCCAAATGTTGTTGTAATGAAAAAGGGACCCAGCTAGTTGGGTTCAAATTCTCCCTTTTGTTCTTGATTCTATTGATTTTTAGGATTTTCTCTTTGAACTAGATCTCCTACCTAAAAAATTCTTAGTTTCACTTTCTTGTTGTATCCCCTTGACATTCTCTTTTGGTAAGCTTTAAGATGATCAAATGCCTAGTGTTTGTGCTCATCTAGAAATTCTAGCTCTTGTAGTCTAGAGATTTTGTAGGCCTCATGAGTGACTAGATGTTTCAATGATACCCTCAGTGATGGAATCTCTACCTCAACTGGTAAGACTGTCTCTGATCCATAAACTAGTGCAAAAGGAGTTGTGCTAGTTGGTGTTCTGATGCTTGTTCTGTAAGCCCACAATGCTGGATTAATTTGCAAATGCCAATCCCTTCCTTATTTGTTCACTGTCCTATGCAATATTTTCAATATATTTTTGTTTGATGCTTTAACCTATCCATTACCTTGAGGATGATAGATTGAGGAACAGTGTTGAGTGATTTTAAATTAAAGACACAACTCATCTATGTCTTTGTTTTTGAATTAACCCCCATTTTCAGTCATAATCGATGAGGGTATGCCATAACAGTAGATGATATAATTCAAGATAAACATGGATATTTTTTTTCCAGTTGCATTAGATAGTGGCACAACTTCCACCCATTTTGTGAAATACTCAGTTGTAGTAATAATGTATTTATGTCCACTTGATGAATAAGGATAAATCTGACCAACTAAATCAAAAGCCCATTGCTGGAATGGCCAATGTCTTATGAAAGGAATTAAGTCCCTAGCTGGAGCATGTATCACATTACTATGGGTCTAGCATTTCTTGCATGGTTTTGAAAAATGGATAACATCTTTTTCCATTGTGGGAAAATAGTATCCAACTCTTACAAGTTTCTTAGCTAATGAAAAACCATTCAAGTGTGATCCACACACACCTTCATGAACTTCCTTTAATGCATGATTAGAATCTTCATGTTCTAAACACCTAAGAAGCATACCATCTATACTACATCTAAACAAGTCATTAGCAATTATTATATAATGTGATGTCACTCTTATGAGGTATATCTTTTCATTTTTGGAATAGCCTTCAAGGATTTCTTGTTCTTTAATAGAGGAATAGATATGGCATATCTGGATAATGCTTGAGTTTCAAGGACACAAACAATTTGGGCTTTCGGTGAGTTGTAGGCGGGAAATGGGAGTTCTTCCACTAGGAAATCATAGAGAAATTGATGTTCTTCAAGTTGTAACATGGATGCTAAAGTAGCCATCATGTCAGCTTCTATATTCTCTAACCTTGGAATTTGTTGAAATGTGATGAAGACAAATTATTTCTTCAAGTCATCCACCATTCTTCTGTAAGGCATGAGCTTATCATATTTTGTGTGATAGTCACCATTCACTTGATTGATAATGACTTGTGAATCTCCCTGGATGTGTAATTTGAATTTTTCCATTCTATTTCAAGTTTAAGTCCATTCACCAGAGCTTCATACTCTTCTATGTTGTTTGTACATGGAAAGATCATCTTATGTGATTTTGGGATCTTGTATCTTTTTGGTGTAATGAATAAGAATCTAGCTCCTGATCCTTGTTGTGTAAAGGAGCCATCAAAATACATCTTCCAAGGGTGCTCTGTCAAGTGCATAATAGATTCATCTAGAAAATCCACATGTAATGGCTTGTCATCTATTAATGGTGTTTCTGTTAGTTGATCAACAATCACTTGTCCTTTATTGGTTTTTTTGTCAACATATTCAATGTCAAATTATCTTAGAATTATGACCCACTTTGCTAACCTTCCTATTAGCATTACCTTACTCAACAAGTACTTGAGTGGATCAATCTTAGCCACTAATTTCACCTTGTGTGCCAACATGTAATCCCTAATCTTTTGGGATGCGAACACCACTACTAAGCATGCTTTCTCAATCATTGAATAGTTCAACTCATATGTGACCAAAGTTTTGTTGATATAGTATATAGCTCTTTATTTCTTAGCCTCATCTTCATGTGAAAGCAATACTCCTATTGATGTTTTTGTAGCTGATATGTAGAGAAATAGAGGTTTTCCATAGATTGGTGCCATTAGGATTGGAGGAATCATTAGATATTTCTTGACTTGGGAAAAATTTTCCTCACATTACTCATCCCAAGTGAATGTAGTTCTTTTATGCATCAAATTTTTGAAAGGTTGTGCTTTATCTGCCAATTGAGATATAAATCTTCTTATGGATTGTAGCTTTCCTTGTAGTGTCCTCATTTGACTAATGTTTCTAGGTGGTTGCATTTCAAGAATAGCTTTCACCTTTGCTAGATCCACCTCAATTCCTTTTGCTAAAACTATGAATCCTAATAGTTTTCCAAATGACACACCAAATGCACACTTCTTAGGATTAAGTATTAATTAAAACTATTCCATTCTATCAAATATTTTCCTTAGGTCCTCTATATGTGTAGTCCCTATCCTTGATTTTGCCAATGTGTCATCTACATACTCTTCCATGTTTCTATGCATCATGTCATTGAATATTATGCTCATTTCTCTTTGATAAGTTGCACCTGCATTTTTGAGACCAAAATGCATCACATTCCAATAATGTGTTCCCCATGCACATGTGAATGTGGTCTTTTCTTGATCTTCAGGGGCAATTTTGATTTGATTGTATCCAGAAAATCAATCCATCAATGAGTACATCTCATAGCCTGTTGTCAAGTCTACAATCATATCTATGTTGGGAAGTGGAAATTCATCCTTTGGATAGGCCTTGTTTAAATCCTTGATGTCTGTGTAAACTCTAATAGATTTGTCCACCTTAGAAACAAGAACTATGTTTGAGATCCATTCTGCATAATCAATGACCTTAATGAATCCATCTTTTAATAGTTTTTCCAATTCCACTTTTACTAATAATGCCACATGTGGATTCATTTTTCTGAGTTTTTGTTTCACTGGTTTTACATCAAGTGAAATGGACAAGTGATGCATGATCAAATATGCATCCAATCCTGGCATATATAAATAAGACCAAGAAAAATTGGTCTTCTTTTCTTTGAATAGGTTGGTGAATTGGATCTTTTCATCTTCTGTCAATGACTAGACAATGTGAACTAGCTGAGGAGCTTCTGTTGTTCCCAAATTAATGGGTTGTGTAGGTTCAATTAGAACTGAGGATCTTTCCTAAAAGTGATTTAGGAGGATATCAAGAATCCCATCCTTTGGCACCTCTAGGAAGTTTTCACCATCAAATGTCTTTTTATTTTTCTCTTTTAGGATCTGACACTACCACTAGGTGGTTTTCACCATCAGATCTCGTGTACTTTTTTTTTTTCATTTTGAGACTAAGAAGATTGATATCCTCCTTAGTCATGGTTTCTCTCTTTACACCGATGGAAGAAAGGAAGGGTTCACAACCATTTAGATAATAAGCTATGGAATAGTCATTATCAAAAGATAAGAGACTTGTGGTCATAGGCTCATTCCAGTCTATCAATTTAGGATGTAATAAGGACAAGGATTTAGTAGGTTCAAGGGATATCACTGCATTATTGTCAATGTTATTAACTTTCAAGATGTTCTCCACTAAGTTTTCTTCTAAATAAGTGTTAGGATTATTAGATTTGTGTTCATTATTATTAGAGTTCATGTTAGTGTTATGCAAATCTAACTCTAGTGATGTAGCATTAGAACTCTCTCCTTCTTCCATAAAGATTCTAGGAGAAAAACTGTGTATCACATCCACCTCTATGTCCATAGTAGCACTAGAAAGAGCATCCCATTCATATTCATGTGAGTCTACTTGACTATCATCCGAAACCCCCAAGAAGTGGGCAATAGTCATAGGAACTTCATCTTATTCATTAGCATGGTTTTCCTATTCTTGAAAATTTTCTTTCTTAGTTATCACCTCTGGTTCCTCATAAAAGTGAGGTGTGTCAAATATAGGAAGCTCTTGTTCCTATTCTTCTTCAGGTTCATCTACTTGTATTTCTTCTAATTCTTGTTCAAGATTTGTACCAATTTCTAATAATGAGTCTCCTTGTAAGAGAAACAACCTTTCATAGGAAATAGGTTGTCTTTCTAGCTCTTCTTCATCATCTAAGTCCCCTAATCTATCCAATACAGGACCACTTTCTGCTACAGGATGAGATGTTTCTTCCTTAAAGCCTAATCTAGTCTTGTCTTTAGGATTTTTGAAATCCATGTGTAGGGGTTCTACAAGTCCTTGTTTGATTTTTCCCAAGGGTCCTTTTCCTTTGTAACCCATCTTTTTCATGATCTCATACCCTTTTCCATACTTGTTGGTAGCTATCTCAACATGTTTGATATTTCCATCTTCTTAATTTTCTTTGTAAAGCCATTGTAAGACTATTTTTTCTTCGTTTTCTTCTTCAAGGGATATTTTTTCTTTGACCATTCCAGTTCCCTCATGTATTGTTAAAGAACTACCATTAGATGGTGTAAATATTGATAAAGGTCTTCCTTGTGTTCTAGGAGATATGGGAAGATCCATTAGGGATATTGAGGGATCTATTTTGTATTCTCCCATGTTTGTCTCTTGAATGTTGATCTTTGTAGCAAAGCTTCTCAAAACCATTTCTTTGGATGTGTCCACCTTATTAGAGATTTCCTTGTGAGTAACCATGCTTTCTATTTGTTTGAGATTATTAAAAGGATATGTTGTATCTAGTGGAATAGTCACCTCCAATCCGTTATGAGGAAATTTTAGACATTGATGGTAAGTAGAAGGCACATCTTGCATTGAGTGTATCCATGACCTTCCAAGAAGAATATTGTATGCAAGTGGTAAATCAAGGACTTTCTTTCTCTACTGGTCCTAATCTGATAGGTAAAACAAATAATCCTTTGGAGGATCTTTCTTCTTCATCACAAGCTTTGATTATTATCTTTCTTCTAGGATCAATTACATGTTCTGAGAATCCCAATTGTTTCACCAAGTTGTACGTGCACATGTTCAAACTAGTGCCTCCATCTATCAAGACATGCTTGAATCGATGTTTATAAATAAGACTTCTAAATGAAGAGGTTGGTTATGTGGTTGGTTCAATTATTTTTCATCCTCTTCAAAAAAAGAAATGTAATGTGGGGAATTCAAGTGACCAACCATATCTTGGAATCTATCCACATCTAGATCTTTCTGTACATTAGTGCTAAGTAAGGCTTGATCAAGAACTTCCCTATGAGTAGGAGAGATTTTCAAAAGTTCTAGAATGGATATTTGAATGGGTGATCTTTGTAACTAATCCACAAGATTAAACTTTAGAGGTAATGCCACTTGCTTAGATGTTGTTGTTGTTGTAGCTGGTGTGTTAGATGTTGAAGCTCCTTTGAGAGTGAGCTTAGCTTGATTTCTTGTTATAACATTAGAAGACTCAATTTTTCTTTGGACTCCTCTTAGAGTGATTATATTGATGGAAGGCTCCACCATATGAATTACATTATCATTATCAGTGTATGTATAGTTAATCTTGTTACTCTTGGAAGATTCCCCTTTTTCATAGCTATCTAAAGGAGTTTGAAATGCTTTATGATCATTATTTGTATGATGTCCATCTACCTTAACTTTCCCTTCTTCAATTGGGTCTTGAATAACATGTCTTAGCTTCATACAGTTGTTCATTTTATGTCCTTTATTGTGATTAAAATCACAATAATCATTATCATTCCACCACTTGGGTTTTACTTCTGGTTCCCAAGGTTTGGAATCAGGAATAGTAATGATTTTATTGTCCAATAGTGACTTCAAGACCACTTCCAATGTATCTCTTGATGGTGTAAATATTCTCTTAGGTCTTGCTAGCCAAGATTCTATTCGAGTAGGAGGTTTATTGAAATTCTTGTTAGCCATTGGTGTCACTATAGAATTTGAATTCTTGTTCACTTGAAGACTAGTCATAAGATTGAAAACATCTGGTTTTAGTTTTGTGTTAAGAGTATTGACCACTCCATCATTGATGACATTCTTTTTTTTGTTTTTTTATTTTCACTTATCTTTGGTGGGATAGTACTTGTCTTTATTTTCTTTGTTGATAGTGATTTCCCCTTTCTTGATCAAGACCTCTTCAATCTTGATGGCACTATCTATCATCTTATCAAAACTTGGTGAACCTTTTAATTGTATAGGAAAGTTCATTTCTGGTACCAAGTTGTTAATGAAGATGTCCATTTTTTTGTTTTTAGGTATATTTCAAGCATATCATGCAAAGATTTTCCTCCATCGTTGTAGGAAATTCAAAAATGATTCTCCTATTTTCTATTTAGTATTGCATAGATCCAACATTGTCACTATGTGTTGGATCTTATAAGAGTATTGTTGTATGAATTTGTGCACTAGTTCATCAAATGTCTTGATTCCTGTAGGTAATTTTGAGAACTAATCCATAGCTTGTCCACCTAAGCTTCATGGAAATAATCTCATGAGATATTCTTTTTCATGCATGAATTCCATACTGGTTGTGCAAAATTCCCTTACACGATCTTGAGGGTCAGAATTTCCAGTATACTTGTCATATTTAGGAATTGTGATATTCTTAAGAAATGGAATCATCTTTAGTCCCTTGTCAAAAGGTGAAGAACAAATGTGCTCCAATGAATATTGTTTTGTTGGTTTTTCCTTTAATTTATTGAGTTCTTTGATTTCATTTTGAATAGAAAGTAGTTGTCTTGTCAAAATAGATATATGACTAAGATCTTTTTGCTTAATTTGGGTCACATCATAGTCCTTTGGTACCTTTTCTTCTTGAGAGGTGAGTTGTAGAAAGTATTTTTCCTTTTTTTCTTCCAAAGTTCTCTCAAGGATTTTATGGAATCATTTTCTTTTTATAGCTCTTTGGTATTCTTTTTCAGTGGGTTCTTCATCATCCGAATCATAATGGACATCTTGGTGTTGAACCTCTTCTTGATTGTTTTGGTCATCTTGTTCATCATGTCTTTCATCCCAATGGAAATATTCTTCTTGATTATTCATGTTTGTCACTTTAGGTGTTGATGTATATGTAGTACTTGGTGTTGTTCCAAATAAGGATTAAGTCTTGAAGTTTCTCCTTTTTCAAATGTGAGCAATGGTACTTCATCCAAGAATGGATTGTTTTCAAAATGGTAAGATTTGTGTCTTGTATTAACCATGAAAACTTGATTAAGGAATCAATGAGTATCTTGTATTAAAGTGGGTCAGAATGTTTGCAATGTTTGATTGTGAATCCAAGGATGCAAGACTGGGTTTGAAATTGTCTTGTGGATCCAATGTCAAAGGCTATCAAGGTGCCTTGATAATGAGTTGGAAACCAAAATGTAAGTTGGTTTGATAATGTGGAAGTTCCAGCATCAAAGGGTGTTAAAGTGCCTTGATAATGAGTTGGAAACTTGATTGTAATTGATAGGATAAACTGACTCCACAATTTAGACCATGCAAGGTAACAAGACTTTGTCAAAAATAGCTCTTTTAGGTTATCAGATGGATGTGTTTTTACAACATAATTTTACTAATGACTGAAATGGGTATTTGAAAATGCAAAAGTTTTGGTTTTGATAGGTATGGAAATGCTCTCTATCCTAGATGCGATCTTTTATAGGTGACTAACAAATTTTGGGCCCCAGATGCGACCTAGGAAATATGGGATGTGACGTAGGATATGCAGTGGTCACCAGATGCAATTTAGGAAATGTTGTGTTTACCATATGTGACTTAGGAAATATAGGATGTGACACTGCATATGAGATGCAATACATGATTACCAAATGTGATTCAATGATGTCTGTCAATTGTACATTTCAGTGATTTCTAGGAAAATGGATCATCTCTGTCAAATTCCTGTGACTCGTAGGTATTTGTAAATACTTTGTGTTTTTTCATTTGGGGGGATTTATCTAAATTTGTACTTAAAACACATCAAGTAATCATTTTAAGCAGACACACCTATCCTTCCCTATGCTAGGTAGAGATTAGTACCATTTTTTCACTAACTTAGGAACACACTTAAAGACTCCTCAGAATATGGCAATCCAATAACACACAATGGATATTGGAGCCCATATTTGTTGAGTAGTAACATCAATGAAGGCTCAATATGGTGAATGCCTTGGAGCAATTACTATTTTCCTCATACAAGTGATGAAAACCTTTTGGAGGTGAATTGGGTAGCATATAATTATTAGGAATGAATGCAAAGTGTATTGGTAGTCATTCTATAGCAGTTATTGTTGCATTCATGACTTGGACTGTCATTGATGTCAACACAGTGATATTATGGATATTAGTAGGAAAGCAGGTACAGTTTTGTTTTGCGCACATGTTTTATTACAAATTGGATTTTGCACAGTTGATGGTATGTTCTTTGGTGTGTTTTTAACCTATGGTTAATAGCACAAAAATAAATTCATTCATTTGTAAGAGTTATGAGCATTTTGTTGAAAGGAGTGTTTAGACAGTGTTTCTGTGTAGTGATGTTCAAAAATCGGAGGATATCTCTTAGCTGGGATGGAATCTGATTTTGTGCAGTTAAAGGGATGTTGGAGACTCATTAATGATGACATGGTTCATAGCACAAACTTTGAGGATATGTTTGGAGAAAGTTACAGTAACTAGAAGCCGACAGTTTTATGTGAATTTTGTGTGTAGCGTGTAGAACTTATTATTTTGTAATTGAGGACTGACTCATTTGTAATTATTTGAGTTTGGTATATAAGAAGGAATGTTTTCCTTATTGTAATGGGTACTATGAAGATTGTGATGTGAATATATGCATGAAGTGAAGAAAAGAGCTAATTCAGTGATGAAGGAAGACTTGTGAGTACAGAGATCTGAAATTGTGATCTTGTGTAGCAGAGAGTGCAATTTTGGCATAGTATGAAGGGGTTAATATATTTCATATTATTCTATTGAATAATTCTAAGATCTTTTGGACAGTGGGTTCAGAGATCTTGCCTTGAAGCTGTTTGGGCAGTGGGTCCTTCTGTCTTCCATAAACTATTAACCAGGTAGAATCTTTTAACAGGGATTCAAAATCTCCTAATAGGGATTTATATGTACTAAATGTATTTCATAAGACTCCTAACAGGGTCCATCCTCTAACAAGGAACTTTCATATTAGTGCATCATTTTGTGGGCATCATTCCCATCGGGGTTTACTCTTTTCGAGAGGTTCCCTAGTTAACATATCTTGTGTTATTGTGAAATTGTGTATGATTATCTTTCTATGGTTGATCAGTACATTGATTATATTTTTTAAAGCTATTGAATGGATAAATTATCTAATAACTAATTCACCCCCCCCCCCTCTTAGTTATCTTTACTTTCTAACAATTGGTATCAGAGCAACAGGTCCTTGAAAGAAAAGTTTAACAACTTAAGGAGATCCATGGTGAATTTTAGAAAAGAAAGCCCTAAGTTTGATGGAGTAAATTTTGACAGCTGGAAAGAAAATATGAAGACACATCTATTGTGTTTAGGACCAAGTTATTGGTTGATTACAAAGAATGAGAAGACTATCATTGAGGAAGACAATCTAGAGGTAGGAACTAAAGATGAACTAGATCTATTCATGTGTAACATACTTGCAAGAGAAGCACTTTTATCAGCACTACCAGAGAATGAATATAGTTAGGTAAGATGTTTGAAAACATCTCATGCAATTTGGAAAGCTTTACATTCTACTTTTGAAGGTGATGAACATGCAAAGAAGGCTAGATTACATAATTGGATTTGTGCATTTGAAGATATCAGAATGATGCAAGATGAATCTATTAGAAGCTATATTGGTAGGATGTCTAAGATTGTGATAGGAATAAAGTCTTGTGGAGGTGATAAGATAGAGAATGAAGTGATATGGAAAATTCTGAGAACTTTGACACTAGTATTCAAGCAGACAACGCAGATGATTGAACAAGTGATACCTTGTACATCAAAATTTTCAAGAGAGACTCTTCTTGGAAGATTAGAAATAGCAGAGATGAACTTGAGATTATCAGGAGAGCTACCTAGAATGGAAACAACATTCAGTGCTCTTAGCATTAGACCTATAAGAAGTACTAGTGTGAATGGAGATTATGCCAGTAGTAGCAGATCTAAGGAAGATAAGAAGATTGAAGAAGGTATTGTATTACTTGTAAAAAGAGAACCAGATGGTAAGAAAATCTTTAAATATTGGACTTGTCAAGAATATTGTCATTTTGCATCTAAATTTCCTAAAAGAGTTAAGAAGTATGGAAGCAACTTTAAACCTAGGAGATCTAAAGAATGTTATTATGCAAATGATGAAGATTTTGAAGTAGGAATTGAAAAACATTTAAGTGACAGTGATAATGATAACTTTGAGGAAATAGGATTTGTAGCAATTAAAGAAGAAAGTTCTGAATCTGATACAAGGGAAGAAAAAGCATTAGTTTCACAAGTTGATAAGAAATCTGATTGGATTATAGATAGTGGTTGTTCACATCATATGACTGGAGATAAAATAAAGTTTGTTAAGTTAGATAATTATGATGGAGGAATTGTTAGGGTTGGTAACAATGCACCTTGTTTCATTAAGGGTATAGGATCTATTACTCTTGATGGAAAGACTAACACTGATGATTTTTACTTTTTTGATGGACTAAGACATAATCTACTAAGCATTGGACAATTGGCTGATAAGGGTTATCAAGTTTGGTTTTCTAAGAAAACTTTTGTGATAAAAGATAAAGATGGAAATCTGATTGGAAAAGGATCCAGAACCAGAGGTAATGTATTTCAGTTGAATCCCACTGAGATGACATGTTTGATAACTAGGATTGATGATAGTTGGTTATGGCATAAAAGGTTTTGTCATATAAACTTTGATAATATTGTCAAGGTGAGAACTACACTTGCGATAAGAGATTTACCTAGAATTATGAAACCTACTAACATGATTTGCAAAGAATGTATGATGGAAAAGCAGAAAAGGAGTTCATTTCCTAACAAGAAGTTCACATCGGCAGAGAAATTGGAGATTGTTCATATAGGCTTGAGTAGTCCTACTAGGACTAGAGGATTCTATGGTGAAAGGTATTTTATGATTCTTGTTGATGATTTTACAAGAATGATGTGGATTGCATTTTTGAAAGAAAAATCTGAAGCATTTGATAAATTTAAGATCACGAAAATAAAAATTGAGAATGAATCTAGAATGAAGATTAAGTGTCTAAGATCTGATAGAGGTGGTGAATTTACATCTAGAGAGTTTAACTCTTTTTGTGAAGTGAATGGCATTAAGAGACACCTTTCAGCCCCTAGAACACCAGAACAAAATGGTATTGCAGAAAGAAGGAACAGGTCAATAACTGAAGCAGCAAGAGCTATGTTGTTTGAAAATGATTTGGCTAAAACTTTTTGGAGAGAAGCAGTGAACACAACAGTATACACTATGAACAGAGTACAAATCAGAGTAGATACAAACAAGACACCTTATGAATTATGGTTTGGACATACACCCTCAGTTAAGTATTTTAGAATTTTTGGAAGTAAATGTTATATAAAGAGAGATGATGATATAGGAAAGTTTGATCCTAGAAGTGATGAAGGAATATTTCTTGGATATTCTTTAAAAAGCAAAGCATATAGATGTTATAACAAAAGAACTAAGACTATTGTTGAAAGTGCAAATGTAAAAGTTGATGAGAAGTTTAAAATTTAGGAAAGAATGCTTGATTATGAATCTGATGGAGAAGCACAACCTCAGCCTAACATTGAAAATACAGAATTATTTTTTGAAACTAACAATGATTTGCTGAATGAAAGTCATACTGAAGAAGACACAGAAGAAAATAGAGAAGAAAGCAGAGAAGAATCTACAGTTGAAACAAGATCAGTAACTATGACACCTAACAGGTATACTTCAAGACATCACCCTGTTGAGCAAGTTATTGGAAGTTTAGATAGAGGAGTTTTGACTCGGAATAAGGTACATTTATGTTTGATTTCTCAAATTGAACCTAAGACTACTAATGAAGCTTGTGAAGATGAACATTGGATCAATGCTATGAAAGAAGAACTAGAGCAGATTGAAAAAAAAAGACATGGGAATTGGTCCCTAGACCTGAAGACAAAAATGTGATTGGAACAAAGTGGGTATTCAGAAACAAGATGAATGAACAAGGAGAAGTGATAAGAAACAAAGCAAGATTGGTATGTAAAGGATATTCACAACAAGAAGGAATTGACTATGAAGAAACTTTTGCACCTATGACCAGACTTGGAGCAGTGAGAATGTTTCTAGCATATGCAACTTACAAGAAATTCAGAGTGTATCAGATGGATGTGAAGTCAACATTTTTGAATGGTGAATTGGAAGAAGAAGTCTACATTGAGCATCCTGAAGGTTTTCCTTTGACACAAGAAGGAGATATGGTATGTAAGTTAAAGAAAGCTTTATATGGATTAAAACAAGCACCTAGAACCTGGTATGCAAGATTGGATAAGTATTTATTGAAATTGGGATTTATAAAAGGAACAACAGATAGTAACTTATACACAAAAGAAATTAAGAATGGTTTGTTGGTTATAGTTACATTTGTTGATGATATTATCTTTGGAGGAGAAGATGAAGCTAGTGACAAATTTGCAGATGAAATGAAGACTGAATTTGAGATGAGCATGATTGGAGAAATGAAATATTTTTTGGGATTATAGATAACACAAAGCAAGGAAGGTATATTTGTAAGTCAGACTAAGTATTTAAATGACTTATTGAAAATACTTGGAATGGAAGATTCTAAACCTGTTGGAACACCTATGGTAACTGGACATAAGTTATCTAGCAGAGATGAGACACCAGCAGTTGAGCAGAAAAAGTACAGATCTATGATTGGAGGATTGTAGTACTTGACACATACAAGACCTGATATAGCACATTCAGTGGGGATTGTAGCAAGATTTCAAGCAGAACCTAGAGAATCACATTATGCAGCAATAAAGAGGATACTGAGATATCTGAAAGGAATAATGAATTATGGATTATGGTATGAGAATTCTAATGATTTTACTTTATGTGCCTATACTGATGTAGATTGGGGAGGCAGCACTAATGACAAGAAAAGCACCAGTGGTGGAGCCTTTTTTCTTGGAGGTAAATTGGTCTCTTGGCTAAGTAAGAAGTAGAATTGTACTTCATAAAGCACAACAAAAGCAAAATATGTTGCAGCAGCAAATAATTGTAATCAGATTATTTGGATGAAGCAGATGTTGAAAGATATTAGAATAAAGTTTGATGAGCCTGTTTTTATACATTGTGATAACACCAGTACAGTGAGGATGTCAAAAAATCCTATTTTACATTCTAAGACTAAAAATATTGAGATCAAGTATCATGTTGTAAGAGAGAAAGTTTTAGAAAAAGAAGTAAGATTGGAGTACATAAGTACAAAGGAGCAGATAGGAGATATATTTACAAAGCCTTTACCTAAGGATACATTTGTGTATTTGAGAGGTATGCTTGGGGTTATGCCCCAACCTATTTTTTGAGAATTGATGCAGATGATTGCATCCGTCCAGTGGTATATGAGCCCTATCTTTCTTCTGGATTGGATGTTGGAACTTCCTCTATGGGGGAGTTTATGAGCTGAGTCATGAGGACTCTTGTTATTGTATTTTTCTGAAAAGTGTCTTTTGACATTAAGTTGTTGTTGACTTAGTGATGGAATTTCTGTCATTGATGTCAATGGGGGAGATATATACATGAAAAACATTGTGGATTGTATGAGAGAGCTGAATAGGAAAATGAAGCAAGATTTGATTTGATATTTTGCAGTGATGTTGCAGTATTGGATTTTTGGAACATTGGATGTTTTTCATCTATGTTGCCATCAATGCCAATGGGGGAGATTGTTAGGAATGAATGAAAAGTGTTTTGGGAGTCATTCTGTAGTAGTTGTTGTCGCATTCATGACTTGGATTGTCATTGATGTCAACATAGTGATATTCTAGATATTAGCAGGAAAGTAGGTACAATTTTGTTTTGCGCACATGTTGTATTGTAGATTGGCTTTTGCACAATTTATGGTATGTTTTTTGGTGTGTTATTAACCTATGGTTAACAATGAAAAAAGAAATTCATTCATTTGTAAGAGTTATGAGCATTTTGGTGAAAGCAGTGTTTAGACAGTGTTTCTGTGTAGCGATGTTCAGAAATCGGAGGATATCTCTTAGCTGGGATGGAATCTGATTTTGCACAATTAAAAGGATGTTGGAGACTCATTAATGATGATGTGGTTCATAGCACAAACTTTGAGGATATGTTTGGAGAAAGTTATAGTAACTGGAAGCCGACAGTTTTATATGAATTCTGTGTGTAGCGTGTAGAATTTATTATTTTGTAATTGAGGACCAACTCATTTGTAATTATTTGAGTTTGGTATATAAGAAGGAATTTTTTCCTTATTTTAATGGGTACTATGAAGATTGTGATGCGAATATATGCATGAAATGAAGAAAAGAGCTAATTCAGTGATGAAGGAAGACTTGTGAGTACAAAGATATTAAATTGTGATCTTGTGTAGCAGAGAGTGCAATTTTGGCACAGTATGAAGGAGGTAATATATTTCATATTATTCTATTGAATAATTCTAAGATCTTTTGGACAGTGGGTTCAGAGATCTTGCCTTGAAGCTATTTGGGCAGTGGGTCCTTTTGTCTTCCATAAACTCTTAACTAGGTTAGAATCTTTTAACAGGGATTCAAAATCTCCTAACAGGGATTTATATGTACTGAATGTATTTCATAAGACTCCTAACAGGGTCCATCCTCTAACAAGGAACTTTCATATTAGTGCATCATTTTGTGGGCATCATTCCCACCGGGGTTTACTCTTTTCAAGAGGTTCCCTAGTTAACATATCTTGTGTTATTGTGCAATTGTGTATGATTATCTTTCTATGGTTGATCAGTACATTGATTATATTGTTTAAATCTGTTGAATGGATAAATTATTTGATAACTGATTCACCCCACCCTCTTAGTTATCTTGGGGATCTTTACTTTCTAACACTAACATAAGGTGTTTAATAAAGGCATTCATTCATAACTATCTCCCATAGTCCCACAAGCAGGATTAAGACCATAAGCCCTATAGGAACTTGAAAATGTGTAGTCTCACAAGCAAGATTTAAGTGGCTCTTCTCTACATGAGATCCAAGTCTATTATTGGAATTGATCATAAATCTTCCAAGAAAAGATGAATTATGTCTTCTGAGGCTTTCACCTCAAGGAAGTGTCAAATTTTATAGTGGTGTTGAAGAGTTAGCTTAAGACTTGTCCCCACCTGGGTCATTCCTAGGAGCTTTTTTCCTCAACCGACAGGCCCTCTAAAGGTATGCAATAAATAAATTGGATAAATGATAATGAGGTCTAGAATTTTGATTCTCCATAAAGGAGAAGAGCATAATATCCTAACTCACATCAAAAATCCCAAACACATCATGCAATCTTTAATATTTATTTCCCAATTTAACTTCAAAATGTAATTCAACTTTTGAGTTTCTGATTTTCCTCAAGGGAAAAGAGCATAATCCTCTAATTAATTTGCAAGATGAATTGAAATTGCATTAAGTTCCTAAAAATCAAACATAAAGTCTTGTTGTTTTCTCCAAGGAAACCTACAAATAATCATTACTAATTTGGAATATTTATGTCTGTATCATTCATCTTGCAAACCACAATTAGGCTTCTTAAAACCACAAAAAATAACAAATCAAATCATTAGGGGTCATAAAATCCAAAATTCAAGAATATATCACTAAATGTGATCCCAGATTTAACTAGATCCCCTTTCCCACATATGATAAAATTATCCATATGCAATCCTATTTCCCATATGTGATCCTGAATTCAAACATATGTGATACCTTATGAGATGTGAATCGGGAAATCCCAAATGCAATCTAGGAAATGTGGGGTACAATTGTTCTTCCTATATGCAATCCAATTTATTGTATGGGATCCCTGGTAGAAAGAAACATGATAAAAATCAGTCTAAAAATGATGAAATATGGGGCTTGGCCCCATGGTGGGCACCATAAATGTGTGTGTGAATTATTGACCTACAAACCTGCAACACAACACTTCAATAGGATATTATATCAATTGTTAGAATGATGAAATAAGAAAAATAAATAAAAAATTGAAGCCATCCTATTTCTCTCTAGTTAGCACAAGTATGAAAAGGATTGATAATTTCTCACAGATTTAATCCTAAACAGTGACAATGCAATGCTAAGATGAGAGATTCAAGAGTATTGTGCAAAAATGAAGCTAGAATGAGAGGATTCATCAAAATTAGCCAAAATGCCATAAGATTCATTTACTATTAACCAAATTGAAATGTTTTATAATTAACTATGAGCATATGAAAGCATGAAATCAATTATCACAAGTGTTAAGGAATTAAGAGTCTAGGGCCAAGTGAAGATTTGAAAATTCTCTTTTATAGAATCTTGGAATTTTGAATGGTTGAGATGCATCCATGATGAGTGGTTGAGATGCTTCTAGGATTGATCCATGTGAGTGATCTATGTGATTACCTCTCAATGGTTGGAGATGCGTTTGTTGTCCCCTTTAAGGTGACATGTCATTTTAGAGGTTTTAATTCATTTCTTTTAATTAATTACTCTAGACATGAATTTTATGGGATTGATTTAATTAATTAGGCATAGAGGTAATTGAATTGATTTTTATTGATGCTTTGATGATAAATGCTTGAATTGGGATATTTAATTGATTTTATTGAATTTAATGAAATATGTCAATAATCAAGAATCAAATTAACATAATTAGGATCCCAAATTAGGTAAAATAGGGCCTTAGGTTCTATTAGCCCAATTTTAGGTGATTACAGTACTGAGAGAACTTAAATAGGTCTATCTAATAAAACCTTCCCTGAACCGTCTTGATACTTTATCTGGGCCACAAATTAAATTTGGAAGTAATTCTATAAGTTTTTAAGAGGGATCTTGTATGAGTAAAGATGCCTAGCCATGAAAAATTGCACTACCCTATGGGAGTACTTGTATCAACCTATAAGAATACTTGTATGGGAATTTGGAGTCATAGGGTTCAATTTGGGCACTGAATAACATGCGTTTTGGTCTACATCTTCTAGTTTTGTGTCTTGATCCTTGTTTGCATTTGTTTATCTCTCTAAATGTTCAATATACTACATGAGGCTATCATAAAGTTTTAATTAAGGTGTATTATGTTTGAAATCCTTTGTTCTTACTCTCATTTTCCATATGGTTAAGGTTAGGACTCATCCTAAGTGTATGAGTACACATGAGATTTTTCAAAATCTATGAAATAGATTACTTGAAGTGTTTTCATTTCCTTTATGGCATGTTTCAAGTAGGGAAGAAAGTACCCTAGGTAAGTGGCTCACCCTAGGTGCTAGGACATAAAGTGGTTACTACGGGATCCTATGGGTGAGTTCTTAATCAAGTGATAACCATAAAATAAAGTTGGGTGTGGCTTTCTAAAGATAATAAATATATGTAGTGTTGTAGTCCACATAGACCTATTGGATTACTAGAACCATGGGTAACTGCTAGGGTTGATCCTTAACATAAAGAGGGGATCAGGGTTACATGGTTTCTAGGGTGGATCCCAATACATAGGCCGTGTGATGACACTCACCTAGATGGTATTCTAGAACCTTAATCTTTGTGTTGTGGCATGGTGATATTTTCTATGTTTTTACCCTTTCTCTTTTTGTATTTGAGTGAATGGTTTTCTAATTAACAACTCAAAAATTATTTGAGTGAAAGGTTTTGTTTTCTAATAATTTTTGAGTTGTTGTTCATGGTTTTTCTTTTGGCTTCAATTCAAAATTTGGATGGTGATGAAGATTTATAGTTTTGTATCATGTACTTCTATCTATTGTAATTCAAAATGTAAGGATCTATTATAAGCCTTTTGGGTAATTTGATGTAATTGTATTGGAAATAGAAAGAAAGAAGAAATGTATTTTGGAATGGTAGATTTAGGAATATCAAAAAGGGAATGTTTATTGGTAACTTGGAATATTGTAATAATGGTTTATAATTGTGTAATTTATATTCTATTTCTCTTATGAATCTCGAAATGAAAATTGAAAAGTAAATATTTTTAAATTGCAAGTTTATCTATGTATTGTAAAGTACAAATGAATTATGTGTACGAAATGGTTAATTAAGAAAGAAATTAAAAGATGAAGGGATAAATGTACTTAAGCTAATGAAGGCAGTAATATGTTATTCATTCCTATCTCTTTTTTAAAAAGTTAAATGTTATTTAAAGTAGGTAAGGAAATGAATTCATAAAGTTGGTTAATTGAATCGGTTGTTTCAATATTGGTATCAAATGTTAAGGGAAAATTTACAAACATGTTCATATGTAGGATTATCAGATAAGTTCTTAGTAATGATATAAAAAAATTAGTTACTTTTATTTGTACTTTAAACCCTATTCTTATGGGTTCCCTCATGGGGATGTTACAAATGGAGACCAATGGGGAAAGGAAGTGTAAAGATGAAGAAGAAGAGGAAGATGAAGGAGATACTAAAAAAATATCCTAGGAAGATGAAGAAGAACAAAGATAAAGAAGAATATGCAAGAGTGTTACATTTGAAGGTAAAATTGAATAAGGAAAGAGCTAAGAAGTTAAGGAGAAGAGTTCTCAATAGGACACTAAATATATTCGAGGACTTAATGCCAGATGTAACTATTGATGAAGAAGAATCACTGGAACAACAAATAAAATTATATATCAATCAGATCAATGGATCTGAAGATGATTTGGAGAAACAACTTGCCTGAAAAGAAATTGGAAAATCGACTTATACAGAAGTTATTAACAAAGTTAGCAGTTTTGAAAGTTGAACTGTCAAAGGTTATTGAAGTTTTGAAAGGAATTTTAACAAAAGCAATATCAATGTATGGTAAGTTATGTAATTTTGTAGAATTCACTAAGGAAGTAGATAGTAAGATTACTGATGCTCATAATGAGCTACTACAGTATGTCAACATCCTACAAGTGACAATGAAATTTTTTGTAGAGAATTTTAAAAAGATGAGAGAATTAATCTCAAAAGAATATGAATTCATAAAAGAAAAAGATAGACTACATATGAGGATTTTGGAACTACAAAGTATTATTACACCTGATATAGCTATAATTACAGCCAATGTTGAAGCAATAGAGAAAATTGTATAGACACCAAAACTTATTTTTGTGGAAAACTAAGAAGAGCTAGCATCTAATCTCAATGGACATATTATTGGTTTAAATGCATTGAAAGATTCCTATAATACTATTTTTTAGAATACAGGAGATAGGTACAAGCTCATCACATAGAAACTATAGGAGTTGTACACCTTGATAAACATATATATCATTTAGCATTGATTGCCAATAAATGGGGAGAAGTAAGTAAAGGGAGAGAAGTGAGAAGTAAGTAAAGAAGTAACAAGTCATTAGAAAATAAAAGGGAGAACCAAATTATCATATGGGGACATATCAATAGAATGGTTTTGAAAATTTTGAGAGACAGAGAATAATTTGAAAATCAGAGTTTTTGCAATCAATGCCAAATGGGGAGATTGTTGGAAATCTAAGGCTAATTTTTGTCATTGATGTAAAACATCATGAATGTGAGATTTATTCTATCAGTAAGATAAAGGAGTTATCAGATACTTAGGATAGTTATCATGATAATGAAGTTAATTATTAGAGCTAACAAATATCAGATAAAGGAAAAGAATGTATTGGAGCCAACAAAAGGAAATGATAAAATGGTTTATAGAAAAGATCAAGATTAAGGAACCCTAATATCTAAGGTTTAGATGATATGGATCAAGAGACAAGAAGAAGATCAAGGTTAAAAGGATAGAAGGATCAAAGAGAGAAAAAAGATAGCAGAAAAAGAGATGTAGGTGAAGAACAAGCAGTGAAGGAGAAAAGAGTTTGAAGAAAAAGGAAATGAGCATAAGGGATTTGATATGCTTAGGAGGAAATCACAAATTGGTCAACTATCTTGTAAGAAATCCTAAAAAGTTCTACAAGGTATTGTAAATTCCTTAACTGAGTAGTATCTAATAGGACTATTAAAGTTCATTGTATGAATATTTTTAAAATCCTTTATTAGGGTGAATTTCATACAGGTAGGATAAAATGTCTTATAGGAGTAGTCCTAACAAGATTGTAGATGCATTTAACCATGCACTAGTCACTCCTAACAGGGTGAGTCACTCAGAAAGTGACACTTTGTAGCCTTAACCAGAAAACTCTTTTAGAGTAAAGAGTTGTGGGTACCATCTCCACCATAGTTTTTTCCTCTAACCAAGAATTTCTGCAAGACCAAAAATCTACATGTTAGGGGTGTGTGAATTATTTTATGAGTTAACTATTATTTACTTTATGTTTTTTCAATTACAACATATCGATAATACATAAAGGATTATCAATAAATTGGGAATGAAATTACATGTTTATGATTTAAATTTTGAATTGATACAAATTTGTTAGTATTGATTCAACCCCCCTCTTAGTACCTAATCTTTCCAATCAATACTTCTACCTAGTCCAAGAATTTATCACCATTTAACAGTACTTGGATAAAAAAGTACATTTAATCTTCCCAATAAAAGGCATGTTGATTTATGTTAACCCTATTCAGAAGAATTACCAAGTCCTTGACTTCCCTAATGAGATGTTCCTAGGTTAAAGGAATAGGAAACCTAGATCCTCCTTTTCGTAGCTTTCAATGCTAATTTTGGGCAATCACACTTCTGTATACTTTCTTTTTTATATAAAAGTATGAATATGACAATGCTATGGACCAGTATTCATATGAT
Organism: Chamaecyparis obtusa; assembly: GCA_027943335.1. NCBI lineage: Eukaryota > Viridiplantae > Streptophyta > Pinopsida > Cupressales > Cupressaceae > Chamaecyparis > Chamaecyparis obtusa. Next base: position 45,406 of record BSBK01008758.1, read on the forward strand.
TCCATATGGAGAATTCCCATAGATTCCATTATTGTCTCTCTTTCTATTTTAACCAATACATCTCCAAAAGAGGTACAAATGCATCTATTCTCTATATCATACCTATTCATACACTCTAGGACTAATTTTGGGAATGGGGCAATAGTGGGAAAAGTTGCAGCTTCTATTAGTCTTCTTTTAACAACCCTATCTACCATAGAACCATCCTTGGGATTTTTAAACCTTTCAATAATTTCTTTAATAATCACATACAAGAGAGACATGTCACCAATTTTTGGAATTGAGCTTACCAGAATGGTTGTATGCTCTACTTTGGGTTGGGAAGGCATGTCACATGTAATTTTGTCAATAGTGTGGCTCCGCACAAATAAAATAGATGAAATTAGAAATAGGGAATTCCAAATTTTATTTATACTCAACAAAAGAATCAACAAATCCAAGGTTTTGTCAGAACTCACTAGATTTCATCAAATCATGCTATTATGAATGCATAAGAAAAATTTCCTTCACCACTTTTTTCTCTATCCAAGATGAGCTATATCGAGATGTTTATAAAATGATTTGCAAATCACATACATTGAAGAGGCAAAAATACTTACCAAGATTTGGCATGCTTAATATTAGCCACAATTGGCACCTCTATTAATAATGATTTCATGGTAATCTAACATCCCATAAATTTTCAGTCACTTGCACTCTTGTGCTTAACTTCTAGTGATTACTTTCCAAAAATAGATTTCTAAATATTAAAGTGATTTAAATATTCCCTCCGTACTCCACGTGTCTCTTTGTCTGATCAAAAGTAACTTATACCTTTTTTTGAAATAAGAAAGACTAAACTTTGAACTTTTAAATTGAAATAATGGAAGTTCAAGTTTCATGATCAAATTTAGGAAGACACCATTGGACTAGGACACATAATTTCAAAATGAACTTAGGAGTTTGAATTTGGTGTAGGTTCAAATTTTGGTTCAAATTGGACAAAAAGGTTGCATTGTTTTTGGATCAAGGAATAATTGACACAAGAAAAAATAATGGGGTAGTAAGACTTGACAAAATGGAGTGCTGAAATCTATATAAAATATACCACTCCTCTCATTTTCACATCCAACATCTACAAGTAAGCTATTGCCTATTTATTTTAAATTTAAGAGATCCAAGTGCAAGTGAGCATCCATCAGTGAAGGCATCCATTATCAAACATTCAAGCCAATCAACCATTAAAGTGAAATGAAGCCATCAAGAACCATTAAGAATTTCAAGTCTTCATTTCATCATCAAGGCATTTCATTTCATAGATCTAGCTTATTTATGCCATTGGAGGTCAAGTAAAGGAGTTTGCAATCAAGGGACAAGATCTACATTCATCCATCAAATCTTCTTCTCTTTCTTTCCCAATCCAACATTGTGGTGAATTAAAACATATACTATATGAGGTTTTTTTCTTTCATGATTTCCTTTTGGTTTCTGCATTGAGTCAAAGGTATTGCATCAGTATACATGATCATATTCTAAGAGACGATTGCATCTACATGGTATGATATGATCCATTGTTTACATCTAATCTCTTCTACATGAAAACACTCTTTTCATTTTATTTTTTTAAATTATAGGTTTATTCCTAAACAAGGGTTTTACTAAGGAAAAACCATCACATCAACCTTTTTCCCTTTCTTTTTGTGTGTAGGAATAGGTTGTGGATTTGTGGATTTGGATCTGGAAGGTACAAACATAGTCTCAAGCCCTTAAAACTTTTTATTCGATTTGGAGCTACTGGGACTAAGTTGATATCTTTAAATTGTTGGAAATTTGGCTGAGTTGATTACATAGATGTTGTCATTATGGAAACATATGATCCACATGAAGATCACACAGGTCAGAGAGCAAGTATCACAGAGCGCATTGCAAATTTGTCTAAGTGTGAGACACTATTTTACCAGTGAACTTGGACATAGTTTTTGCTTGTGACATTGAATGGAGTAATTTTAGTGATTTCACACTTGAACATAGACTCTATGATGTCTATTGATCACCCATCTTAGAGCGCAAGTTAGTACAGCATGTACGAAAGAAGTTATGACAGTTTTACCGAAGACAGTGTGAAGCCAACAGGACAGAATATGAAGACAGAACTAGTAAAGAGTTAAGGGATTATTTTTTTTATCAAAATAATGACTTAACAATATAAAGGGATGACATCCTAGATGTTAACTCTTGGATAAAGCTATTGGTATAAATGTAAAAGTAATTGTAATTGTAATATAGCAGAATTATTGAGAAAGAACACAATAGTGTGGACAAGTGATATGATATGAAGTATATGAAGCATATGTAATAGTGATAGTGAAAGAGCAGTGAAGTGATATTGATGCAAGAAGTATAAGGTTATGTACCTTAACCTATTTTTTAATCAATTTATATTGTACATTACTTGTTTGGGCAATGGGCTCATCTGGTAATCACATTTTGTACTACAACTCCTAATAGAGTTGAGGCTTCTAACAAGGCCTATAGTCCCTTAATCAATACTGATACACTATATTCTTGTAATAGACTCCTAACAAGGTCAACATCTTTAATAGGATACTTTTTATTAGTGGATCTTTCTGGGTACCATCCCCATCGGGGTTTTTCTTTGGCCAGGGTTTCCTCGAGAATAAATAATGTGTTATGAGTTCTTTATTGTTATGAATGTATAAAGATAATCTATTATATCCATAATTGGGAAAAAGATAAAGTTTGTAGAATATAGATTATATCTGTTATATCCACAATCAGAGAGAGTGGAAAAAATGAAGTTTTTTCTATCCCTCCTTTATCATCAATTGCAGTGCCACAGAAAGAACCACAAGTAAAGATGAAAGTGGAAGTACTTGAGAAGGACATAGAAACAAAGATGTCTACTAGATCCACTTCCTCCACACCTAGCAAAAGAGTTAAGGAGAGTGCCACTGGACTAGGAAAGAGGCATAAAACTCTAGTGCAACCAATTCCAAGAAAGATTGCAAAGGTTAAAGATGATGTCACTACTAAGAAGAAAGCTTGGAGAAAAGCTTAATGAGTAGATTATTGAGAATGGTGACTTTGCAAGAATGAACAAATATTATGATCTTTATGATTATACTGATAGACTTAATCTAGAGAATGTAGTTGTGAAGCATGTGATCTTGACTGGCAAGAAGTTTAATACTATTCAAGGACTGATACTTGATGATCTTTATAAAAAACTTCCAAATAGGAAGAAGAGAGCATTAGAGGAAGAGACAGCTATCAGAGAAAAGCTTGTGAGGAAGCTTTCTGAAATAAGAGATGAAACTCATTTCAATCAGATCATGAAAGCCCTAAGCACCCATTTGAGAGCCAAAAGGAGAACAATTCAAATTATGGGAGGTAGGTATGAAGAAGTAAATTCTGAGATAGAATAGGCAATTGTCAAGGTTAGGGTAGAATATGTTGGAGAATCATCAGTTGTAGCAAAGCAAGCAGGTGAGAAAGTACAAGAGGACATTCCCTCTTCTCCAGCTATTAATATTGAAGATGAAACAATGAATGTAGAAGGTACAAAAATCACCTTGGATATTGATGAAAATGTATTCAAGAATTTGGAGAACATTGTTGACAATTCGGCATTTGAAGAATAGGAAGCTACAAAAGAAGAAAAGATGATAGAGACCACAGTTGTAGAGCCACCAATTAAAAAAGAACAAATTCCCATTCCCACTAAAGAAGATATCAGTCTTACTCCTGAGACTGGAAAGAAGACTCAAATTGGATCTATGATTGAGCATTTGGGAAAAGAAGTAGATGATGATGATCAGTTGGAACTGATTACATCCTTGAACAAAACAATTGGTAAGAATAAGAAAGTAAAGAGTCTTGAAGGGTGTCTGAAGGAACTAACTAAGAAGTTAGAAAGTATTGTAACTACACAAATTTCAGAAGCAGACCCTATGGAGAAGGCATAGAAGGTAATGAGCACCTTTGATAATGAATTCACAAACCTAGGTAATATTGCAAAAGTAAAAGCACAAGAAGCCTATGAGGCTAGAATGCTTTTGAACATTAGTCAAAATATCAGAAATGATATCAACACTCTTGATATCTATATCAAGGATTTGAGGAAGCATTTGGAAATAGGTAAATATTTGTACATATAGTGTACAAAATCAGAGACTTTGATAGCTGAGGAAGATCATAAGATAAAGTTAAAGGAAACAGAAATTCTAAATGAAACAAACCTTTTGTCTAGCCCCAATGTGAAGGCCTGTGATGTTGAGAAGAAAGTTAGAAAACTTTATGATGAAATTGGAGTTGTACAAGATGAGAAAAATAGGAAATTGAGAAGATACACTCTTTTGAGAGAGCATGCTTCTATGAAGTTGAGAATAATTGAAGAATAGTTGGAAGAATGTCTTTCCGCTAAGACATCTTTTCAAAAATTTAACTTTGAAAATCTCCAAGCATGTGAAATAGCTTCTTATGGACTGAGCTCACTACTTAATGTGGCATATTCCATTAAGAAATCATGGTAGAAGGAGATAGAAGCCATGAAGATAGATTTTGCAGATTGTGTTGCAAGCCTACTGGCTTTGCAATAAATGAATTGAGGTATAACTTTTTGTGATACAATTTTGTGACCCTCCCTACCTTATTTTGTCATTGTTGTCAAAGGGGGAGAGATATATAGAAGAAAATTGATATTATATGATAAGGGTTGTTACTCTTAGGTTGATTACTATATTAGAGACAATAATTTTTTGAGGATTTATAAGGATAGTATGTATTTTATTCTATGGCCACAGTTTTGAACATTTTGAGATTTTGAGTTGTACACTAAGCCAATTTTCTCATATGTTGCCACCAATGACAAAGGGGGAGATTGTCAGAAATTTGGCTGAGTTGATTACATAGATGTTGTCATTATGGAAAAATATGATCCACATGAAGATCTCACAGGTTAGAGATAAAGTATGATAGAGCGCATTGCAAATTTGTCTAAGTGTGAGACAATGTTTTACCAATGAACTTGGGCATAGTTTTTGTTTGCGACATTGACTGGAGTAAGTTCAGTGCTTATGCACTTGAACATAGACTCTATGATTTCTATTTATCACCCATCTTAGAGTGCAAGTCATTACAGCATGTACGGAAGAAGTTATGATAGTTTTACCGAAGACAGTGTGAAGCCGACAAGATAGAATATGAAGACAGAACTAGTAAAGAGTTAAGGGATTATTTTGTTTATCAAAATAATGACTTAACAATATAAAGGGATGACATCCTAGATGTTAAATCTTGGATAAAGCTATTGGTATAAATGTAAAAGTAATTGTAATTGTAATAAAGCATAAAAGAGCAGCGAAGTGATATTGATGCAAGAAGTATAAGGTTATGTACCTTAACCTATTTTGTAATTAGTGTATATTTTACATTACTTGTTTGGACAGTGGGAAAATCTAGTAATCACATTTTGTACTACAACTCCTAATAGGGTTGAGGCTTCTAACAAGGCCTATAGTCCCTTAATCAAGACTGATACACTATATGCTTGTAATAGACTCCTAACAGGGTCAACATCCTTAACAAGATACTTTTGATTAGTGGATCTTTGTGGGTACCATCCCCACTAGGGTTTTCCCTTGGCTAGGGTTTCCTCAAGAACAAATAATGTGTTATGAGTTCTTTATTTTTATGCATGTATAAAGATAATCTGTTATATCCATAATTGGGCAAAAGATATAGTTTGTAGAATACTGATTCACCCCCCCTCTCAATATTCCCTATTTCTAATAGACATAGTCCTAGAAAATTGACATAGTCATGCACTTTTTGGCTAAAAATTACACAATAAACTATTATAGGTAGTAGGTTCCCAAATGTAGAATTACAATTGATTCTGACATTCTAACAATAGTTAAATTTTGATCTAAATGTCAATATTTCTCTTCTAATTTCAAGGAGAGTTCATTCTTCCTATTTTCCTCTTATACTTGCTCTCATAGATTAGATTTAAATTTACTTATCACTTCTACATAAGGAATTAAAAACCCTACATTATGTAGATATCACATTGGAACCCTTAATTTCTTGGTTATGCTCATGAGATTCACTTTTTTGGAGGTTAATTATTCTTGTGTAGGTCTAAAAATATCACCCTAACTCATGCATTAGGGTTCTTAGATATCTCATCCTAATAATGGAAATCTTCTCAAGCTATAGGTAGACTTTGATTGAGAAGGAATCTTTGGATTCTAGGTTAGTTCCTATTTGATTTGGAATATCACCTCCTGACTGAAACTTGAATGGGGAAAGGGAAAAATGTAACTTAAAGCTAAAAGGAAATATGATGATACACCAAAAAATTGATCGAGACTTATCAGGATCTTCAAACTGGCATCCATAATTACAAACTATTGAGATGCACTAACATTCGCTATTCAACATATAGGCTAACTAAAAATCATTATTAGGGTAATCACCATGAACAATGAAAACTATCAAAAAGCATACATATCTTGCAAAAGGTTTTATTTTGGTAACTTAGAAAGGAGTAAAAAATATCTCACTTAACTTGGTTATACAAAAGATAAAACACTAGAATGAAGAACAGAAGATTAGGATTGTTGCTAAACTCATAAAATGATGCAATATGAATAACTTGCTTTATTTCCTTCAAAACTCTGAAAATGGTTTCAAAAATGCAAAAAGCGGATAGAGGAATGACAATGTTCACTAAGCCTCACTTTTCTATGATTCTGAACCCCTAAAATTGGAAAAGAGATTCAGTTATATGCCATCCTGAGGTTGAATTTGAAAATTCAGGCCCCCTAAAATTACTCTCAAAAAATGCTCCAATTTTGCTATAAAATAGCTCCAAAATTGGCTCCAAATCAAGCTCTATAGACCCTAAGTTACATGCACAAATTGTTCCTTAAATCTAGCCCTAATGTTGGTTATACAAAGGAGTAAAAAATAGCACACTTAACTTGGTTATACAAAATATAAAACACTGAAATGCAGAACATAAGATTAGGATTGTTGCTAAACTCAAAAAATGATGCAATATGAATAACCTACTTTATTTCCTTCAAAACTCTGAAAATGGTTTCAAAAATGCAAAAAGGGGACAGAGGAATGAAAATGTTCACTAAGCCTCACTTTTCCATGACTCTAAACCCCTAAAATTGGAAAAGAGATTCAATTATATGCCCTCGTGAGGCTGAATTCAAAAATTCAGGCCCCCTAAAATTACTCTTAAAAAATGCTCCAATTTTGCTATAAAATAGCTCCAAAATTGGCTCCAAATCAAGCTCTATAGACCCTAAGTTACATGCAAAATTTTTTCCTTAAATCTAGCCCAAATTGTTCCTTAAAGATATTACCAACGTATTACAAAAAATAACTGCCTCAACCTAAATACATAACCCCTCAAACCCACTAACTTGGACTTAAATTCAAATAATCTAAGTCCTAAACCATTGTTGCTAAATACATAAAATTCGGTCAAGAATACCAACTTCATGCAATCTACAAACTTGTCTTTGAAATATCCTAAAAGGTAGGTGAGGTGGCATTTGGCACTTTGAGGCTATAGCTGGAAATGACTGCAGTCATTAATGGCACTGATTTCTCCTGCCATCAGACTCTAAAATACATCCAAATCTGGCATTGAATGTACTCTTCCATGGACTTCAAAACATATCAAATTGGCCCTTTACTTGATCTTAGTCCTCACATTGCATTTTGCATTTTAAGTTAATCCTACTTCATGGCGGCCTGCAAGGATTCAATCTAAACCTACCACTTCTTCTCTCTATTTTTTGCATGATCTAGCCTTTAAGCCTAAAGAGCTTGACTTGTGACTGGAGCATAGGCTTTGTGACTATTATAACTCAACTTCTTTAGATTGGAACTTGACTTGGCAACAAACTAGATAAAGATTGATGAGCTCGTGCTTGGCTGGAACACAGTCTTTAGACTATAAGCTTTGATGTCTCAAGAAGCTCAAGCTTGGACTTAACCATTTGGACTTTCTTGATGGAACTCATTTGGCTGGCAAACTGGGACTTAACTTGATTGGAGACTCGAGTTTGTATCTGAACTTGGTCTTCAAAGCTGAAAGTCATGTTTGGCACTCAACTGTGAACTCGAGCTTTGACTTGATACTTTGAGATAAGTATACTCCTCTTTACCTTGTGTTAATTATCCATTTTTGAAGCCGATTTGTATCTCTTCGCCTTTACAAAAACTTAGGGCTGTTTTGTTGTAATAGAATAGAAAACTGATAGTCATCTTCACTTGTAAACTATAACATTGCTTTGAAAGCTTCATTTGATGATACTCCACATTTCTATACAAGCTATCTATAGTTATTGTCAGTTATCAATTTGGGGTTTCTTGTCAGCTCCACTTATTTACTATCAACATACTCGTGCTTTATAGTAAATGCTTTCCTTGTCACTTCTCTATGGCTGGAAAGCCTTGAGCTATTAGAGCTTCAGTTATGTTTTTACCAGCATGCTATATAAAGCTCCTTTTCATATTTTACTAGCTTGATGCATTACAGCTTTTGGGTTTTCACCTCTGATGTTCACTACAACTCGGTTTTGTTCTGGTTTTCTTATAACAATGAGCTATTGTTCTCCATTTGAACTTGACTTAGGGTTTTCATTTGCTAATTGATATTCACTACTAAAATACTAATAGTTGTTTCATTTATTGATCTAGATCCACACATTGTACTAGTATTGGATATCCTTACTGGCATAACAAGTTGGAGTTTTTTTCTATCACTCCACATTTTGTTACCAATCTCCAGCATGGTCTTTTACATTGTACCCAACTCTTTTTGGGTTTTTAAGATAAACACCAGTCCACCATAACTTAGCTTTATTGTACTTGACTACCTTATAAAACTTGGGATTTATTATGATGTCCATTATTGACAATGACCCTAAACTATCTATTGTAGCCTTGATTATTACTATTTTCTATTGCTCACCAAAGATAGTGACTAGCTTTGTTCTTCCACTATTTATTTGATCTTGTTTTTCTAGCCTCCAACTAGTGGAGCTGAAACATGAAGCTACAATATATTTATCAATTATTTTGCAAGCTCAGTCTTTAATCATTGAAGCTATCAATTGTAAATTAATAACATTGACCAATGCATAACAAAACATTATCTGGCTTTTCCCTTGGATGGAATGATAACAAAAAGTGTATCAAACTATATCTCTCTTAAAAGCATAAAATGCAACTATAAGAATGTATGTTAGTTAGGTTCGAACACGGGCTTGTGACACCCACAACATAAGAATGTTGAACATTATTTAATATCTTGAAATACATTTCCTATAGGTTTTTTTCCTTGTAAATAGAGCATGGTTGTTTCTTTTCTAATTTGCACATAGATGCAATTCTAGCAATAAAATTTGTTTATGAGGTTCAAGCACAAGCTCGTGACACCCACAAACAAAATCTGTGACCTTGAACTTGATACTTTGAATCTTTTCAGTATATGAACAATACTTTATAGCATCTTTTCCAATGAACACCACAATGAAAAACACACTACATCTCTTTGACTCACTTGGAAAAAATATCAAATCAAGTATATTGTATTAGGTTAGTGAACATGACCAGAAGATATATTTATGACAATGCCCTGTATGATGACATTTTTTGCATCAGTATCAGTCAACTGGTATGTTCACTACCCTAATATATCATGTTGTCTTGAAAAAAGGTTTCTCAGTTATAAAAACTAAGTCCCTTTGATTCAGATATTTAGCTTATATAATAAAAACATGCATAATGATGGTCATTAATAGTAAAAGGTTTCATAAAATAATGTCCCTTTAATACTACTTTTCAGTTTATTTGTATGCACATTTTATTATTGCATTGAAATACTAGATAGATATGTGTAGCTCTGAAAGATTATGATTATTGTATGATGTTTTGCTCTTATGCATTGCTCAAATCTGATTGGATCTAACAACTTTCTCACCATGATGCAGGACAAACCTCAAAAATATAGGACATGAAGACTCAGACAGTGGACCTGAGGACTTGGACTAGATAGACAACCAGCTCCTAGATGTAGATGACTCCTCAAGGAAATGCATGAGACCCTACTCATACCTCTATCATCCTTTTTGTTATACCTTTTGTACTCTATTTATTGACATGAAAGATGAAATAATATTTGTATATTACATTCAGTTGAAATGCACAATGTAATGATCAACTATGAATTTTTGAAAATTTGAAATGTGATCAATACTTACAATAAAAAATTGATATGAATGCAATAACAAAATGTTATTCTACATCACCTGAAAAGTAGCATTAAATGAATGTACCTTTATGTAACCCTCTCCTATCTATGTTTTGTTAGGAATGGGGACACTGAGAGGGGGGGGGGGGTTGAATCAGTGTTCACTATATTTTAACTTTTCACTTTAATCTGAATACTAAATTATAAATGCTTAAGTACTAAATTAAACATTCACATAAACATGAAACATGAAATCAACACATGACACCAATATGGTTACAAGGAAACCCAAATAGGTGAAAACCCCGATGGGACTTGATACCCACTAATATTATGCACTAGTGTTTTGTGATCCTTGTTAGAAGATCCTTTACCCTATTAGGAGTAGCTTTAAAATGCTTTTAGTATAGTAGACCTGGTTAAGGGTCGGACCCTATTAGGATTCTTTTACAATGATCCCTATTAGGGGAGTGGACTCACTGTCCTAGAGCTCACTACTCAGATGATGAAGGCTACAACCTTCTGAGATCAGATACACACTATATCTATTGGTGAACTATTTTTATGACATTGCTTGTTAGATGAGTTCCTTTGGTGCATTGATGCTTTGACCTCTTGCAAAGATCTAATACATCATATGCTCTCTTTTCATACCTCTACTCTACTTCTCAAAACTCTATTACAACTTGCTTGACTTCCATACCAAATACAATGGGTGCACCTTATATTTATGCACTCATACCAATTATACAATTAGGTTGGCCCTATAACTAATTACAAATAATGCTTTCCAAATGAATTGGCTTAAGCATGCTTACAATTATACATGTACATATGTCAGCAACCTAAATACAATGGGTGCATAGCCTGTACAACATTAATTTACAATTGCAAACCAAAATAGCCACTATCATCTCTATGCTCTATTCTCTGCTGGCACACACTGGTTGTGCAACTTCAACTGACTGTAACTTTCACGTCTTTGCATATCTACTTATTCGCTCTTAGAATAAGAATAAGTATAGTCTAAAAATATTAACTTCTAGGGCGTATACCATAATTGATCCGTACACATGGGCGAAGGTGCTCTGAGCTGCAGGAACTTTGTATGTTGTCAAGTCTTCAACACTTAACTAATTTCTGATCTTCACACTTAGTGCGCTGACTCCAAACTACTATATGACTTTGTTTCCATAATGAAAACACTATATCTATTCATATACTTTAGTATAGACAACTTTCCAATAATCTCCCCCTTTGTCATTGATGGCAACAAAGGAATATGGCCAAGTCTCTAACTGTTCTTTTACACAAAAAACTTTTGTCTTCTATATATTTTATACATACTCTTATATCTCCTTATACATCTTATATACTCCATATTCTATACAACTCCCCCTTTGACATTAATGAAAAAGGTGCATCAAAAAAATTTATCTACATACACTTACTAAGGGAAAACATTCAAATATGCAATCTTGAGTTTCTGGATCTCCTTCTTCCAAAAGTTTATCAGAGAATTGACTATCTGTAGATGGGTGCATAATGCATATTGAAGCTTCTCCATCTTCTCCAATTCTATGCTCGGACCTTGATCATAGGTTATCATGGTCACATCAATCTCCTTTATGTTTTGACTGAGAATATCTAGTGAGGGCACAAGAGTGTTCCTCAACTGAGTCTGTCTAGACCTTAACTTCTCCATTTCTTTCTCTGCCTTCTCAAATATGTCCAACTGACCTTGATAGACATTGATACACATGTTCACATCAGTGAAAGTATCTAACATTTAATTCTTTATCTTCTCAATCATTGCCTCTACATCTTTGATCTTCTTGAGATGGGCATCAGTGAACTTATCCTAATCCATGGATTCTACAATGACTTTCCTTCCTTGATCTGCAAACTCCTTCAATGATGCCTGACCAGACTTAACATAGTTCAAGTCTAGTTCAAAATTACTCATTAGTTCATTGAGTCTCTTCTTTAAGTATTTCTCTTCTACCACTATGGCCGCAGATTCTTCTAGGCTTGAAAAATTTACTTTGAACTATGATATGACTATGCTCACATCATCCACCAAATGAACTTTTACTATCTTCTTATCCTCTAGTAACAAACTGTTCAAAATATGTACTAGTTCCACCAGGAGAGGATTTATCATTACTTGTTTCTCCTTAACCTTCTCCATCACTAGGATGCTAAACTTAATCAGGTCTTCTTTCTTCTAGGAGTCCAAACTGCTAGTGTTAGGTGTGAAACTTGACAACAATGCTGAGGCGGGAGTCATGGGAGTGCTATCCATCACCTCTTGCTTCACCTTGAGAAAATCAATAGAACATTCATCTTTCTTTTCTACCTCTACTCCTTTTTTCATTTCTTCTTCTTTCTCATCAGATATATTTTCTCTGATTACTTCTTCTTGTTGAGTGGGAGGGGTATTGCTCCATAAGAGTTTTGCTTCCTTAGTGCTAACAAATGCTTCCTCAAACTTGTCCAACTCCTTATCAGTAGCTGCCATGGCTATTTCCACATTATCTATGATAATTGTGCAATCTTTGGGTGATTCTATCATAGGCACAAACTGATCTACTTCTGTTTGAGTTTTTGCTATGGGCATTGAGTCCCGAGGACCTGTCATTGGTACATTAGTGGGCTCTGCCACTTTATCTTCCTTAATGGGTGCATGAGTGATGGGCACAATAGGTGGTTTGATCTGTTGTTCCAACAACACCTTCTCAAAGGCTTTCTCTATTTCCTTTGTTATCAACTCATAATCTTTGTTCATAATGTGAAGAATTCTCATCTTTGTTCTAAGGTGTGGCTTTACCAAATTCAATATCAGATCTATTTCTTCTTTAGAACATATAGGTAGAGTTTCTTCTGGCACTTTTTCCCTGATCCTTAGGTCTTCTTCATTTGCTTGTCTTTTAAGGTTTTCTAGAATGTCCCATACATTATCTGGTATTTCTATTTTCAATTCAAGAACTATCTTCTTGAACTTTATCAAATGTTTGATAATCATACCATGAATTTTAGACTTATTAATCTCACTATATGATTCATAGAACTTCCCTATTTGATCAATCCTTCCCTCATCAATAGTTCTTGCATATAGAACTTTGAGGTTAGGTTTGAATCCTACCTGAGGAGATGCTTGAGTGTTTTTCTCTCCTTAATGCTTACAAGGATGGATGACTAGTTCTTGCTTCTTTCTTCCTCTTGAATAAAGTCTTATACTCCAAAGGAGTATCTTTGGGTGTAGAAGGAGTATTTTCTTCTTTATCCTTCTAACTACCATCTTTTTCATCTTAGGATCTTCCTGTTCTTCCTCTACTACTATGCTCTTCAATTCTAGGGAAATCTTCTCTTCCCTAGCCTTGTCAAGATTTGCTTGAGATATACCATTTATCTTCAAGATCTCTGATGTAACTTTTGCAACCTTTCTCTTAGTTGCATCACTGTTCAGCTTAGCATCAAATTCTCTAGTCTTTTCTTCATAGGTTCCCCACCTAGGTTCATTGTCATTCGTAGGTGCTAATAGCAGTACCTATGCATAAGCTTCAAGAACTTTTTCTTCAACCTAATAGCCAAGTGGATGAATCCACTTAGTTCTAGGCTCAACAACTTCCATACAAGTAGTATCAATCTCCACCATGAAGCATATTGAATATTTATACTTCTCCACAATACTTTTAGGAATCTTGTACCTCATCTACATCCTTTCTTTGAATGTCTTCAATTCCAAGGTAATGAAATCTCTAAGTGTGCTTTATGTGGATGCTTTGTTTGATATCTGTGGCATGGTAGGAATGGACTTGTCTAGATACAAGTCTGACACTTTACCAACTATATGAAGGTACATATAGATGATAAGGGACCCAAACCTAAATACCTTAGTCTTATCATATTTGATAGCCCTGATGTTGTCTATCAACTATGTGCATAGGATCTCACACAAGTTGAACTCTCCATCTTCTTGCACAAGACAGATGGCTACTAGAATAGTGCCCGCAGACACACTATTCACCCTGATGGTATGATGAAATCTGTAACCCAATATCATTGATATCAACTTGATGTCTGGCTGCTCTATAGGCTCAATGTTCATGTTGTGCTTATCACTTCTTGATTTACACACTTTCTCCACCATTTTCCTGACATCCTTACCCATAGGAAGGATGGTGCCTATCTTAGAAAGGCCAGTCATCTCATGAATTAGGTCTCCTATGATTCTTAGTGGTACATCTCCAATCCAAAAAAAGTCATCATGGATTCTTCCCAACAATATTTTAATCCATTCTTCCTCATAGAACTCATATGATGTGGCATATTCAACAATGGGGTGATCATTCCATTTTGTGTATTCATCCATGAAGGTTTTGTCTAGTTTTAACATTATGTCCATGTGTGCCCTTAACCTATCCAGTCCAATAGGTTCCTTCTTACAATAAATGTAAGCCCTTATGTCTTCTACATGCATGACACCCATCAGCGTGCAGGGAAATGCTCCCTCTAAATCATCTAGGGTTGATTTAAATAGGTTCCTTTTGAAAACATATCATTTCTTCTTAGCAACATAAAAAACAATAGGAGTGGCCATGACTTACTTGATCTTTTCTTTCCAAAGGATCTCTGAGATGTTCTGATGGCTTCCAAATTGGTGCAACGAGTTAGGGTTTCTTGCAACCGATCAAATGCACTGTAATCACTAATAACTTAATCTCCAACTCTTCAAAAGAACTTCCAAGGCTCAATCTACTCTCTAATTGCTCTAAGTATGAATGAAATGAGTAAACAAACATCTTTTTGTGTACTTAAAGAAAGAAATTCATCATTAATGCAACTCACGTAAACTAGGTTGTCACTTCAATTTTTCAAACTTGACTTTTGCTAACAATCAGCATGTGTGCTCTTGCACAAAGGTTCCAATACACTCCAATATCTTAAGTCCAAAGGAGCATACTCTGAGGATGAGTATACCAGCCACGCAGGGGTCTAGAACTAAATTAGCTCCCCCTATGACCCTGAGGGCCATTCATGTAGATGTAGAGGGTGCACCACTAGGGATGCATCCAATACATTACCATCAACATTTTCTTTCTTTCCATCTGACCAAATCATGCTCACATCTTCTGATGCCTTCACAAACTTGACTTCTAGTTCAGGATCCAAAACTGGTTCTTCAGCCTTTTTAGGGCTTTCCTGACCTTGCATCCTTGATCTTCAAAACTTTGAGATATGTCTAGCCTTGTTACAGGTGTGAAAAATCACTGGAGGTCTATTATTTCTTGGCACATTGACATGAGTCACCATTCTACATTTTTTTGCTATATGACCATTATAGTTACATATCTGACATGTAACATTCTAAGAACTTCTTGCATTGGTCTGATTTTGATTTCTTTGATCATGTTGAATCCTATTCTTCTTACTAGTCTTGTAATTTATTGCTCTATGACCAAATCTATTACATGTATAACAATAACCATTAAAAGGCTTTACCTCTGTACAATTTCTTGCAATGTGTCCATGCTTGTTACATGCAAAAATAGGTGCGTTCAATAGGCTTGTGCTCATTTTTAGGACTATCATTGTCTTTGGTTTGATCTTCAGTCTTCTCAGTATTAGTAGATTCATTTTGTGTCTCCTTT
This sequence comes from Chamaecyparis obtusa, assembly GCA_027943335.1. Classification (NCBI taxonomy): domain Eukaryota; kingdom Viridiplantae; phylum Streptophyta; class Pinopsida; order Cupressales; family Cupressaceae; genus Chamaecyparis; species Chamaecyparis obtusa. Next base: position 61,342 of record BSBK01008758.1, read on the forward strand.
CTTGCTCTCATCTTATTAATTTGATATTGTGCATCATTATATCCAATACACTTTATGTCTCCTTTGATTCTTCTTGCATACAACTGTGATTCTACTAATTCAGCACTGGTGTGTAATTTGTCAATGCGATTCTTTGCATCTTTTAATTCAGACTCCAATCTTGCTTTGTAATTCTTTAGATCCAAGATTTCCAAATTTGCTTCCCTTAACTCTTCATTGAGTTGAAGGTTCTCCTTTACTTGTTCATTGTAGACATCTTGATTGTTCATTAGTTTGTCATGAAGTCATTCAAGCTAACTCACTAGGGATGCATTTTCTTCATTCAACTTCTTGCCTTTTTCTTCAAGATCACTGTTAGAGTGTCCCTTCAAATCCTTTCTTAGTTTCTTGATAACTAATTGAGCATCACTGACTTTTTCTTTTAGTTTTTCAATTTCTCTTTCTGAGTTGTCTAGGTCTTCAAGAGCTACTTCAAGATTCTTCTTCAAATCTTCTTTGTCCATGATCTCCTCAAGTGGTTAAACTTCTTTTCTGAGCACCAGAGCTCTGATACCAATTGTTAGGAATGGGAACACTGAGAGGGGGGGGTGAATTAGTGTTCACTGTATTTTAACTTTTCACTTTAATCTAACTACTGAATTATAAATGCTTAATTACTGAATTAAACATTCACATAAATATAAAACATGAAATCAACACATGACACCAATATGGTTATGGGGAAACCCAACTAGGTGAAAACCCTGGTGGGACTTGATACCCACTAATATTCTACACTAGTGTTTTGTGATCCTTGTTAGAAGATCCTTTACCCTATTAGGAGTAGCTTTACAATGCTTTTAGTATAGTCGACATGGTTAAGAGTCAGACCCTATTAGGAGTCTTGTACAATGATCCTTGTTAGGGGAGTGGACTCACTATCCTAGAGCTCACTGCTTAGATGATGAAGGCTACAACCTTCTAAGATCAGATACACACTATATTTGCTGGTGAACCATTGCTATGACACTACTTGTCAAATTAGTTCCTTTGGTGCATGGATGCTTTGACCTCTTGCAAATCTCTAATACATCATATGCTCTCTTCGCATACCTCTACTCTGCTTCTCACAACTCTATTACAACTTGCTTGACTTCCATACCAAATACAATGGGTGCACCTTATATTTATGTGCTCATACCAATTATACAATTAGGTCAGCCCTATAACTAAATACAAATAACACTTTCCAAATGAATTGGCTTAAGCGTGCTTACAATTATACATGTACATATGTCAGCAACCTGAATACAATGGGTGCATAGCCTGTACAACATTAATTTACAATCATAAACCAAAATAGTCACTGTTGGCTCTATGCTTTGTTCTCTACTGGCACACACTGGCTGTGCAACTTCAATTGATTGTAACTTTCACATCTTTTCATATCTACTTATGCGCTCTTAGACTAAGCATAAGTATAGTCTAACAATCTTAACTTCTAGGGCGCATACCATAATTCATCTGTATGCATGGGTGCGGGTGCTCTGAGCTGCAAGAACTTTGTATGTTGTCCAGTCTTCAACACTTAACTAATTTCTAATCTTTACACTTAGTGTGATGACTCCAAACTGCTATATGAATTTGTTGCCATAATGACAACACTATATCTAGTCATATACTTCAATATAGATAGCTTTCCAACGTGTTCATCATTCTACGTGTAGAAAATTAGGGTAAAAAGTCTAATGTGTAAGATTTGGGATCTAGAAATTATTGGAATTGCATAGCATTTCTTATTATACAATACCCAAAATCCAAAATAATTACTATAAGCACTTAAGTCACATACAAAGAAAACCAATTTTTGTTGTCAAAATTTGATGTACTATTTAGGATCTTAAGGTACATGTGTTGGAAATTTGGCTGAGTTAGATATCTAGATGTTTTCATTATGGTAACATAGGATCTACATGCAGACCACATATGTCAGAGATCAGTTATGTCAGAGCACAAAACTAAATTGTCTAAGTGTAAGCAGTATTTTTCCCAGTGTAACTAGAGATAGTTTTGATTGGCGACATTGATAGAATTAAGTTCAGTGCTTGCACACTTGAACATGGATACTATGATATATATTGAAGACTCACCTAAGAGCACAAGTCTATATGACATCTACGTAATAAGTTATTGCAGTATTACAAGAACAAAGCTGAAGTTGATAGGATAGAGAAGAAGACTGAATTGGTAAATAGTTAAGGGATTATTTTGTTTATGAAATAATGTCTTAATCCTATGAAGGGATGACATCCTATATGTTAACCCTTGGGTAGCGCATGTTAAAATGTATTTTGTAAAGTGCTTTATGTTTAGTAAAGCTGATTGTAGAAGTTATTATTCCTAATAACTTGTATAAATATAAGACATATGTAATGCGAAGGAAATAGATGAAATAGGTGAACATATGTATGCGAAAGATATTAATGTGAAATTGTGAAAGTGAAGCAAGTAGTATAAGGTTATGTAGCTTGCCCTATTTTTGTAAATAAGAATTATTTTACATTACATGTTTGGGCAGTGGGCTCATCTTGTAATCATTCCATTTTGTACTACCAACTCTTAGCAGGGTTGAGGCTTCTAAAAAGGCCTAGAGTCCCTTAATCAGTACTGAGATAATATATGTATGTAACAGGCTCCTAATAGGGTCAACATCCTTAACAATATACTTTTGATTAGTGGATCTTTGTGGGTACCATCCCCACCGGGGTTTTTTGTTGGCCAGGGTTTCCTTGAGAACAAATAATGTGTTATGAGTTCATTTGCTTTACTGTTATGCATATTCTTTAGTTTACTCTATTATGCAAGTATCAAGATAATCTATTATATCCATAATTGGTAAAAAGTAAAAGTTTGTAGAATACTGATTCACCACCCCCCCCTCTTAGTATTCCCTATTTCTAACAATTGGTATCAGAGCTTAGTTACTCAGAAAAGAATCATTCGGAGAAAGCCTAGTAGCTTGAGTAAGATCTCTATGGATATGGATTAGCTATAGAAGAATATTGAAGAATCTCTTGAACAGATTGATATACTTACTGAAGAAAGAGATACTCTGAAAGAAAAATATGATGATGCAAAGAACCTCATTGAGAAGCTGAAAAAGAAGCTGGAAGAACTAAAATCAGAGAAGGAATCTACAATTCAAATTGAAGATTGTGCTGATAATCTAGAAAAAGAAAATGAGATCCTTAAACATGAATTAAGGATAGTAAATCTGAAATTGAGTTTGAAAGATGGAAACAAAAAGAATGAAGCAAATCTGAAATCTGAGAAAGGAAATCTAAAATCTAAAAAAGAAGATCTGAAATCTAAACTTTGTAAAGTGACATCTAAACTATAGAAAACAAAATTACATTATGTTGAACTTGAAAAGTACAATACAATTTTGAAAGGTGAACTGACTCAGTCTAAGCAATAACTTGAGAGACTATATTCCACTAGTGAGAATATTGATGAACAAATGTCTTATCAGAAGCCATTCTATGATTAAAACTGGTCTTGGATTTAACTCATCTAAGGTAAGTGAAGAAAACAAGGAGCCAGATCTGAAAGTTTCTAAAAACATAGAAGGAAAGAAATATGATGAAGCTAACAAATCTAAGGATATACCTTAAGAAGAAGAACCACCTAAACAAGAAGAATCACCTAAAGGTATGCAAAGAGAATTTAAAGGTAGATGTTTTTCATGTAATACTTTTGGTCATATGAAGAAATATTGTACAGGTAAGAAATTTAAACCTCTTAATGGTTATTGTTATAATTGTCACAGTTTTGGACATAGAGCTATTGAATGTAAGAAGCCTAAATTTAATGATAACAATAGTAGTAGAATGTTTAGAGATACTAACCATGTAGATAAGAAACCTACTGAAGATATGAACAGAGGAAATGGTGTAGTATATTATAGATGCAACAAGGTTGGACACATTTTCAGGAATTGTAGATCACAAATAAACTAGATAGGACCGAGATATGGAAACAATGGATTAGTCTGTCAGATATGCAACAAATTTGGTCATACAACAAGGTTTTACAGAATGAACAATATGAGAAACCCTAATCCTAGAAGTCAAACAAGGAGAAATGAGAATGCAAGAAACAGTCAAAGAAGTTGTAGTAATTTAGAAGAAGTAAAGTTTGTTAAAGCCACAGATCAAGGAGACACATTTAGCACTGAAGGTAATTAGAAAGGTGAAGTATCCAATGGTAAGAGTGAATCTCTTCCTAACCCATCGCAAAGTACTTAATTCATAAAGAATACATTAGAATAGGAACTTAGGATAATCTAGAAGTTAGTATAGGATGAATTGAGTCTTACATAGTTAATGTAAGGTAGTATATGATGTAATGATGTCATGGTTAAGAGCGCATGAGCTAATATAAAGTTATGCAAGTTCACAAGAAGTTTTAAGTTTTGTAGGAAAGTAGGAACAACATTTTGGAAAGAAGCGGCAAAAGAATTAAATGTTATGTCAAAATCTTGTGAGATTAAAAGGATAAAAGCTTATGATCGGTATTGTTTGATCATTAAAGTGAATACAAGTGTTAAGGAGATCAATATAGTAGTGATTGAAAGAATTTTACAAGGATTTGGTGAAACAACTTCGTATCAAATCTACGCAAAGCCCTAAATCATGGAATTAAGGTATTTTACTAAGAAAATCTATCAGTCAGTTAGAGAATTTTTAGAAGATATGGATGTTTCATTGGTTCATAGTATAAGAGATAAAATTAGACCTAATATTAAAAGGGAACCAATAGAACCCTTGGAAGAACACCCTAAATTAGCATTATCGTCTATACCAGATGAAGTTTTACATTTAGAGAATGTTAGAAGCTATTTGGGATGAAAACTTGAAACCCTTAGTGAAAGTAATTTTACTAAGTAATATGAGAAGCTATACAATCAAGATATGCCATTGAAAGAAGGGTTTGAACATTTGAAAGATAACAAAATCATAAGGTACTCACTACAATACAAATTTGATGATTAAGAATGCACCAAGATCATTTTGAGTAGAATTCATAATGGAAAGTTCTGGTTAGATGATAGAGTGATTGATATAACAACATACCTAATCCATGAAGTAACTAGTTTATCAAAATCTAGAGTTTTACCATTCAATGAGAAAAATATGAGAAAAATTGTACTGGATAATACTAAGTCATCCTACAATGGTAGAGGAATAGTAATCAGTAAGATTCAACAAGATGATGTTAGATATTTATGCAAGATCTTAACATCTAAGTTTTGTGCCAACTCTAGAGAAGATGACATGGTAGCTGGTATGATTCATGCAACCTATTTAATATGTGTTGATAAAGTGCAAGTGGATATGTGTGAAATTTTGAAGATTCAGTTATTTGAGAACCTAGAAAAGATTAAGAAAACAAAGAACTCTCAATTCAGATTCTCATCTCTAATCACTTATATGTTTTTCCATTTGTTAAGAAGATTTCCTTACACTATTGGTGAAGATTGGAATGATAACAGTATCACAATGGAAAGAATCAATAGAGTATTTATGAGACACCCTATAGACAAGGTCAATGAGAGTGCAACTTTGGTAACGAAAACATTTCTAAACTTGATGAAGAATAGATCAAGAATTCCACTGGCTATTGTTGAGAAGTATAAAAATGAAGAATGCTTTATGGTTGACACTAACTTTACATTCATTGAAGCAGTTGAGCCTAGAGTAGAATTCATAGAACCTCTTGGTTATGAAATTTTTGAAGTTGAAGAAGAAGAATATGTAAATAGATTTTTGAAATGTAAATTGGATGTAAATGGTAATAGATTTGGGACTTATGTGGAGAACTTCAACTCCAAAAAGTTTATTCAAGAAGAAAAGCTATCTAAGAAGATAGTGGAAAGCATTATAAAGAAAATTCTTAAGGAGATAGGTATGACAGAACAAGAATTCATAATTGCAAAGAATACAGTAGCAACACTTAAAGACATTAGACAAAAGGAATTTTTGTCTGTTCCACCCCTATCAGCAGTTGCAGATGAGATTGGAAATTTGTAGCATGTAGTAAAAGTGGAGAAAGTTGAGAAGGAACAAGAAAGTAGGAAGTCTAAAAGATCTTCCTCCAATCCACTAGGGAAAAGAGAAAAGGAAATAGCGACTGGACCAACTAAGAGATAGAAGACAATAGTTGTCCCAGTGCAAAGGAAAGTAGTAGAAATTAAAGATGATGAGGATATATAAGTTAAGAAGAAGAAATGGAAGCCCAAGATTTAAAAAGTAAATGATCAAATTATTAATGATGGAGATTTTTCAAAGATGAACTGATGCAGGAGCATCCTGGGTGTAAGAGCAATCTTGCATCACCCAAAAAAAAAATATTTCTATTTTTATATTCAATAAGGGCTATTTTGTGCAGAGTTTTTATTTATGGAAAGTTACTATTTTTGGTAATTTTTCGTATGTGCTCAGAATGATTTGATTTCTTTCTTGGAGGTTCATTTTGGTCATATAAGTTTGCCAGTAAAGTTTCATTGCCAGATCAAGTGTATATTGGAAGATATTGAAGATTTTCAGTATTGGCAGCAGGGTACAGAAACTTTGAACTCAGTTTTGAAGGCTTTAGAGGCCCCAGATGAGGTCAAAAAATTGGGTGACGGGCACTTGCATTGGTCAAGCCTGTAGAGCACTTCATGGAATTTTTGAAATGGGGTTATAATAGCCGATCAGGTCAACTGGTGATGACTTATGGTCTTTGGAAGTTGGGCAACCTGAAATGGCAGAAAATAATTTTCTTCAAAATTTTTGTTCGGGTTTCAAAGGTTATCTTGAGCCAACTATGATGTAATAAAATATAAAATAAAATAATTCTAAGTTTGGTCGGCCTTATTGGCTAAAATTCTGGAACCTTCCCAAGTGGTGGAGAATTGCCTATATAAGGAAGGCTGTATTATTATCTTAGGTAGTTCAGAATAGTTCTGGGTAGTAGATCTGGGTATTAATTCGAGGCTTTGTCCTACAGAATATTGTAAGGGAATACCCATGTGGCTTTGCATATTGTAGTTCTGAAAGTTTGTAATTCCACATTTGTGGAGATAATAAGAAGCCAATTTTATGTTCTTGCATATTATTTTTGTTGTTTCTCTATTTCTATTATGTGTTTGTGGTATTAAGGGGAGCACCCTTCATCAAGTGGTATCAAAGAAAGAGTTCTTGAGTGTGTAAATAGATCACCGACTATGAGGCAGTTTGCACTAGGACCGTGGTTAGGGTTTCAGCGTGCATCGCAAAAATGCCTCCATGAAGAGAAGGTGGTGAAAGAGCTGGTGCTATGACACCTGAGGTTAGAGAGCTGCAGAGACAAGTGCGAGCATTGCAAGAAAAGATTCGTAGAGGAATGAATCTTAATGTCAAAGATGAAAGAGAGGATGAAGCTGAAGAAGAATATCAAGAAGGAGAAGCTAAAATTGTGAACCAGGAGGAAGAAAGACTTTTTTGGGCAATTTCCAAGATTGGGAAAAGACCTAAGATTGAGGTTCCTACATTTTCTAGAAATCTTAACCCAGAGGAATTGATCGACTAGATCAATGAATGTGAGGAATATTTTGAGTATGAAGATGTTGAGGATCCTGATAGGGTCAAATTTGTGAAGGCCAGATTGAAAGGTCATGCGAAGATCTGGTGGCAAAAAATTCAGTTGGAGCAAAATAGAAGAGGGAAAGATAAAATCACAAGATGGGATCAAATGGTGGATAAATTGAAGTGACAGTTCATTCCTATTGATTATGAGCTTGACCTAGTAAAGAAAATGTAAAGTTTGAAGCAAGAAGGAAGATTTGTTTAGGAGTATACAAAGGAGTTCTATCAACTCCTCATCAGAACCGGCCATGCAGAAGTTGATAAGGAGAAAGTTGCCTGATATCTTAATGGGTTAAGGCCAAGCATTCAAGAGGAGTTGAATCTAGTTCGAATGAGTAGTATTGAGGAGGCATACCAGTTTTCCATAAAAGTAGAAGAAAAGCTGAACAAGAAGTTTGAGAGCAGACAAAATGGAAGAGGTCATGGTGGAAGATCTGGGAGATGGTCATATGGTGGCTGAAATGAAGATCCAAAAAAGAATGATGAGGCCAGTAGCAGTCAGAATCAGAGAGGAAATAATTCCAATCATTTCTAAGATCAGAGTAATAGAGATCAGAGAGGAAGGGGAAGAGGACAAGGATCTGGAAGAGGTGGCTTCCGTGGAACATGTTTTCACTATGGAGAAGAAGGCCATAGGGCATTTGAATGTCCTCAGCGCCAAGGCAGAATAGACAGGAGAAATGAAGGCCAGGCCAGAGTTGCACATGTAGATGAAGATGCTAGATCATCAAATTCTGAAGATGCTGAAAGAGGAGAAACATTGATTAACAGAAGAGTCCTATTGAGTGGTGAGAATGAACCTGAGCAAAAGAGGAGCCTATTTTTCACTAGATGCAAGTGTGAGGGTAAATGTTGTGATGTGATTATTGATAGTGGAAGCACTAACAATTTGGTGTCAGAAGAGATGGTGACAAAGTTGAAGCTCAAGAGATAGAAAGACCCACATCCGTATCGGATTGCCTAGGTATAGGATGACCACAAGGTCATGGTCAGTGAACAGTGTCTGGTAAAGTTCAAGATCGGCGGGTACCAAGATGAGGTACTATGTGATATCATCTCTATGGATGCATGTCATATGTTGTTGGGTAGACTGTGGTAGTTTGACAGATGTGTTGTACATGATGGTCGTGCAAATACCTATTCCCTAACAAAGGATGGAGTGCGACGTAAGCTAAAGCCATTGAAGGAGACCGAAGAAAAGGTATGTGATAATGCAAGAATAACATTTATTGATGGAAGAAAATTCCTAGATGGTATGAGGCATGAGCATGTGTGTTTTTCTTTAATTCCAAAAGTTGGTAAAGAAGAAGTAGAGGATGTACCTGTAGAGGTTGCAGATTTGTTGAATGAGTTTCAGGATATTGTATCCGATAACATGCCTGATGGATTACCACCAGTTAGGAAGATTAGTCATCAGATGGACTTGATCCCAGGAGCGAGTTTGTTGAATAAGGCAGCACACAGAATGACACCTGCAGAAAGTGAGGAGTTGAACAGACAAGTACATGAACTATTACAGAATGGATTGATCCATAAGAGTCTGAGTCCCTATGCTATACCAGTGGTATTAGCACCAAAGAAGAATAGAGAATGGAGGATGTGTACAGATTCTAGGGCAATAAACAAGATCACAATCAAGTACAGGTTTCCATTGCCATGAATGGATGATATTATAGACTATTTGAGTGGAGATGTGTATTTCTCAAAGATAGATCTAAAGAGTGGATATCATCAGATTCGGATCAGAGAAGGAGATGAATGGAAGACTGACTTCAAGACAAAGGAAGGACTATATGAGTGGTTAGTCATGCCTTTTGGGCTAACCAATGCACCGAGCACTTTCATGCGGCTCATGAACGAGGTTCTGGAAGAATTTATGGGTAAGTTTGTCATTGTTTACTTAGATGATATTTTGATCTTTAGCAAGACATTGGATGAGCATATGATGCATATTCGTATGGTATTTGAGAAGTTGAGAGAAGAGAAATTGTTGATTAATTTGAAGAAGTGCAGTTTTGTGAAGAAAGAGTTGGTGTATTTGAGATTTGTAGTTTCAGGAGAAGGTCTAAAAATGGACCCAGAGAAGGTACAGGCTATCCTTGAATGGCCTACTCCAAGGAGTGCTACTGAGGTAAGATCTTTTCATGGTCTAGCTAGCTTTTACAGAAATTTTATCAGAAATTTTAGCAGTATTTGTGGATCCTTGACTGAAACAATGAGAGGGGATAGAAAAGAGTTTAAGTGGACTAATGGGGTAGAAAAGAGTTTTCAATTGTTGAAATGAAAAGTTACAGAACAACCTATTTTAGCACTTCCAAATTTTAATAAGGTGTTTCAAGTAGATTGTGATGCTAGTGGTACTGCAATAGGAGCTGTTATGAGCCAAGAAGGTAAACTTATTGCTTATTTCAGTGAGAAGTTAAATGAGGCCAAGAGGAAGTATTATGTTTATGATCAGGAATTTTATGCTATAGTTCAAGAATTAAAGAAGTGGAGACATTATCTACTTCCTAAGGAGTTTGTTTTGTATACTGATCATCAAGCTTTGCAATATTTGAATAGTCAAGGAAAGTTGAATCAGAGGCATTTGAAATGGGTTGAGTTTTTGCAGAGTTATACATTTGTTTTGAAACACAGAAGTGGAAAGTCTAATAGGGTTGTGGATGCTCTCAACAGAAGGCAACTATTGCTGACAGAGATGTAGATTGAAGTGGTTGGGTTCAAGAAACTCAAGAATTTGTATCCAGAGGATCCTGATTTTGGTGAAGCTTGGAAAGCTTGTAAATAGCCTGTTACTCTAGATAAGACGAAATGGCTGGATTTCATCATCCAGGATGATATGCTATTCAGAGGGAGTCAGTTGTGCATTCCAAGAAGTTCTATCAGGGAGAATCTCATCAAAGAGAAGCATAGTGGAGGATTGGCTGGACATTTTGGTCGTGATAAAACCCTTGCTTTGGTTAGTGACAATTATTATTGGCCACAATTGCACCAAGATGTGAAGAAGTTTGTACAGAGTTGCAGAGTATGTTAGATGGAAAAAGGAGTGAAGTAGAATATAGGGTTGTATCAGCCGTTACCTATACCAGAGAAGCCTTGGGAGGATATTAGTATGGACTTTGTTCTTGGTTTACCGAGGACACAACGGGGACATGATTCAATTTTTGTAGTAGTTGACAGATTTTTGAAGATGGCACATTTCACTCCCTGCAAGAAGACTAATGATGCTATTCATTTAGCAGAATTGTTTTTCAGAGAAGTAGTGAGACTTCATGGTTTGCCAAAGACCATAGTTTTAGATCGGGACACTAAGTTTGTTGGATATTTATAGCGTACATTGTGGAAGAAGTTAAAGATAGATTTGAAGTTCAGTTCATCACATCATCCACAGACTGATGGATAGATAGAGGTGGTGAATAGAAGTTTGGAAAATCTGCTGAGATGTTTGGTTGGAGATAAGCCAATAGGAATGGATTTGATTTTACCATAGGTGGAATTTGCATACAATAATTTTGTCAACAGGAGCACTGGTAAATCACCATTCCAGATTGTATATGGAAGTAGTCCAAGAAATGCATCTGAATTGAGGAAGATAGATAAAGGAGAAATAAGTAGTGCTGAAGCTGAGGATTTTGCAGAACACTTGAAGAACATCCATGGGGAGGTGAGGAAGCATATTACCAAGATGAATGCACAGTATAAGGCTAAGGCAGATGAGAAAAGGAGGTATAAGGAATTTCAGGTTGGTGATGAAGTCATGGTTCATTTGCGGAAGGAGCAGTTTCCAGTTGGTACATATAACAAGCTGAAAATGAAGAAGTTTGGACCATGTAAGATATTGAAGAAGCATGATTCAGGAAATGCATATGAGGTAGAATTGCCTAGTGAGCTGAATATTTCACCAGTGTTTAACATTTTAGATTTGACAGAGTATCATGAAGGAGGTGTTGAAGATGAGGTTGTAGCAGCACAGTGGAGTATTCCAGCAACCAGTTCAGATATCAAGGAGATTAAAGACATACTAGACAGTCATGTTGGCAGAAGCACAAGGAATAGGACATATGAAGAATATCTGGTCAAGTGGAAAGGATGACCTGTTGAAGATTCATCATGGCTGATAAAGGAGGAGGTTAGCCGTCTTGGTTTTCCTCTGCACACCTGAGTCGTGACAGGGTCACTTCTCAAATTACGCTGGGTGTCTGATGTAGGAGCATCTTGGGTGTAAGAGCAATCTTGCATCACCCAAAAAAAAAAAATATTTCTATTTTTATATTCAGTAAGGGCTATTTTGTGCAGAGCTGCTATTTATGGAAAGTTACTATTTTTGATAATTTTTTGTATGTGCTCAGAATGATCTGATTTCTTTCTTGGAGGTTCATTTTGGTCATATAAGTCTGCCAGTAAAGTTTCATTGCCAGATCAAGTGTATATTGGAAGATATTGAAGATTTTCGGTATTGGCAGCAGGGTACAGAAACTTTGAACTCAGTTTTGAAGGCTTTAGAGGCCCCGGATGAGGTTGAAAATTTGGGTGACGAGTACTTATGCTAGTCAAGCCTGTAGAGTGCTTCGTGGCATTTCCGAAATGGGGTTATAATGGCCGATCGGGTCAACTGGTGATGACTTATGGTCTTCGGAAGTTGGGCCACCTGAAATGGTGAAAAATAATTTTCTTCAAAATTTTTGTTTGGGTTTCAAAGGTTATCTTGAGCCGACTATGATGTAATAAAATGTAAAATAAAATAATTCTAAATTTGGTCGGCCTTATTGGCTAAAATTCTGGAACCTTCCCATGCGGTGGAGAATTGCCTATATAAGGAAGGCTGTATTATTGTCTTAGGCAGTTTAGAATAGTTCTAGGTAGTAGATCTGGGTATTGATTCGAGGCTTTGTCCTACAGAATATTGTAAGGGAATGCCCATGTGGCTTTGCATATTGTAGTTCTGAAAGTTTGTAATTCCACATTTGTGGAGATAATAAGAAGCCAATTTTCTATTCTTGCATATTATTGTTGTTGTTTCTCTATTTTTGTTATGTGTTTGTGGTATTAAGGGGAGCACCCTTCATCAAGTGGTGAGAATGAACTTGAGCAAAGGAGGAGCCTATTTCGCACTAGATGCAAGTGTGAGGGTAAATGTTGTGATGTGATTATTGATAGTGGAAGCACTGACAATTTAGTGTCAAAAGAGATGGTGACAAAGTTGAAGCTCAAGAGATAGAAACACCCACATCCGTATTGGATTGCCTAGGTACAGGATGACCACAAGGTCATGGTCAGCGAACAGTGTCTGGCAAAGTTCAAGATCGACAGGTACCAAGATGAGGAGAAATAAGTAGTGCTGAAAGATTAAACTTGGAAAATGTAGTTGTAAGACATATGATCCTAGTAGATAAGAAATTTGATACAATTCAAGGAAAGATACCTAATGATTTGTTTGAGAAATTAGTTAACAGGAAGAAAAGAGCAGCTGAAGGAGACAACAAAATTAGAGAGAACTTTATGAGAAAGCTCAGTGACATTAGTGATGAAGACCACTTCAAAGAAATCATGAAAGATCTAAATATTCATCTAAGGACTAAAAGAAGAAAATTTTTGATAATGGGAGGTAATTATGAGGAAATAAATAAGGAAATTGAGTAGGCAGTTGTAAAGGTGATGACAACAAGTCTTGGTAAGCACTCTAGTGTAGCAGAACAAGCTATGGAAGCTGAGTATCAGAAGATTCCCTCTCCACTACCATCAATTAATATTGAAGATGAATCAATGAATGTGGAAGGAAACAATATCACACCGAACACTGATGACAATCCTTTTAGCAACCTAGAGAACATTATTGACAATTTGGCTTTGGAAGAGAAGGATAGGTCAATTGAAGAAGAAAGTAAGGAAAGAAGAAGAGTAAAAAGAAGAAATTCAAGTTAATACAGAGATTCAAGGATAGAAAGAAACACCAAGAAAAATGGAAATCAATCCTATCCTTGAGATTACAACAAAGAAACCATAGATTGAATCAATTTTTGCTGATATAGGAAAAGAAGTTGATGATTATGATCAAATGGAGTTGATCTCATCCCTAAACAAAATAATTGGAAAGAACAAGAAGGTGAAAATCCTTGAAGGATTATTGCAAGAAGTAACAATAAAGTTGTAGAGTGTTGTGACTAATCAGATAATAGAGGCAGATCCATAGATAAAAGCTAGAGAAGTGATAAAGACATTTGACAATGAATTCACAAATTTTTTATATACTACTACAGTGAAGGCTCAGACAACCTATGAGGCCAAAATGTTTCTAAATATAAGTCAAAATATCAGAAATGATATCAATAATTTGGATTTGTGCATAAAAGATTTGAGAAGTGTTGGCAATTTGGCTGAGTTGATTGCATAGATGTTATCATTATGGAAACATATGATCCACATGAAGATCACACAAGTCAGAGAGCAAGTATGACAAAGCGCATTGCATATTTGTCTAAGTGTGAGATAGCATTTTTACCAGTGTACCTAGACACAATTTTTGTTTGTGATGTTGACAGGAGTGAGTTTAGTGCTTGCGCACTTGAACATAGACTCTATGGTGACTACTAATGACCCATCTCAAAGTGCAAGTCAATATGGCATGTACGAAAGAAGTTATGATAGTTTTACCGAAGATAATGTGAAGCTGACAAGATAGTATATGAAGGCAGAATTGGTAAAGAGTTAAGGGATTATTTTGTTTATCAAAATAATGTCTTAACAATATAAAGGGATGACATCTTAGATTTTTAATCTTGGTTAAAGCTATTGGTATATATGTAATTATAATTGTAAAGTGTAGAAGAAGTTGTAATTGTAATAAGTAGCAAGCATTTGTAATAGTATGATGCGAAGTATATGAAGCATATGTAATAGCAATAGTGAAAGATTAGCGAAGAGATATTGATGCAAGTAGAATAAGGTTATGTACCTTGACCTATTTTGTAATCAGTGTCTATTGTACATTACTTGTTTGGGTAGTGGGCTTAGTTGGTAAACACATTTTGTACTACCAACTCCTAACAGGGTTGAGGCTTCTAACAAGGCCTATAGTCCCTTAATGAGGACCAATACACTATATGTTTGTAATAGACTCCTAACAGGGTCAACATCCTTAACAAGATACTTTTGATTAGTGGATCTTTGTGGGTACCATCTCTACCAGGGTTTTCCCTTGGCCAGGGTTTCCTCTAGAACAAATCATGTGTTATGAGTTCTTTAGTTTTTTTGCTATGCATGTTGTTTAGCTTCTTATGTTATTCATGTACAAAGATAATCTGTTATATCCATAATTGGGAAAAAGATAAAGTTTGTAGAATATTGATTCACCCCCCCCCCCCCTCTCAGTATTCCCTATTTCTAACAATTGGTATCAGAGCTTAGTTACTTGGAAAATAATCATTCAAGGAAAGCCTACCAGCTTGAGTAAGATCTCTATGGATATGGATCAACTTCAGAAGAATCTTGAAGAAGCTCTTGAACAAATTGATATGCTTACTAATGAAAGAGACACTCTGAAAGGAAAATATGATGATGCAAAGAACCTCATTGAGAAATTGAAAAACAAATTAGAAGATTTGAGATCTGAAAAGAAATCCAAAGTTCTTATTGAAGATAGTGATGACAATTTGGAAAAATAAAATGAGATCCTTAAGCATGAATTGAAGATAGCAAATTTGAAGTTTAGTTTGAAAGATGGAAATGGAAAGAATGAAGCAAATCTGAAATTTGAGAATGAAAGTCTAAAAATTGAAAATGAGGGATTGAAATCTAAACTTGGAAATGTAACATCTGAACTTGAGAAAGTCAATATGCAGTAAGCTGAACTTGAGAAATACAACAAGATTGTGAAATGCGAACTGACTCAATCCAAGCAACAAATTGAAAGGCTATATTCAACTAGTGAGAAGATTGATACAAAAGCATCCTTTTAGAAACCATTCTATGATAAGACTAGTCTTGGATTTAACACTCTCAAAGAAAATGATGAAAGTAAGGAACCAGATCTGAAAGTATTTGAAAGCTTAGATGAGAAGAAGTCTGATGAGATCAACAAATCTGAAGATAAACCTAAAGAAGAAGAATCATTGAAGCAAGATGAATCATCCAAAGGTATGCAAAGAGAATTCAAAGGTAGATGTTTTTCTTGTAATACTATTGGTCATATGAAGAAAGATTTCACAAGTAAGCAATTTAAACCTCTTAATGGTTATTGTTATAACTATCATGGATTTGGACATAGAGCTATTGAATGTAGAAAACCTAAATTTGTTGAGAATAATAGTAATAGTAGAATGTTTAGGAATACTAACAATGCAGATAAGAAACCTACTGAAGATATGAACAGATGAAATGGAGTAATATGTTATAGATTCAACAAGGTTGGACACATTGCTAGAAATTGTAGATCAGAGATTAATCCACCTAGACCAAGATATGGAAGCAATGGAATTGTTTGTTAGATATGCAACAAGATTGGACATATAGAAAGGTTTTGAAGAATGAACAATGGGGTTTTTCATCCTAACCCTAACCCTAGAAATCATGAAAGAAGAAATGGAGATGCAGGTAACAAACAGAAAGGTTGTTGTAGCAATATAGATGAAGTGAATTTTGTTAAAAGCACAGATCAAGGAGACATATTCAACATTGAAGGCAATCAGAAAGGTGAAGTATCAAGTGGTAAGAATAAATCCTTACCTAACCTATCTCAAAGCACTTAATTTATGAAAATTATAATAGATTAGGAACTTAGATTAGTGTAGAAGTATATTTATAATGAATTAAGTCTTGCGTAGTTAATAGAAGGTAGTTTATGATATTATAATGCTATGGTTAAGAGCATAAAGAAAAATATTATGTTTTGCGAGATCGCAAGAAGTTTTAAGTTTTGCAGGATAGCAAAAACAACTTTTTGGAAAGAAGTGGCAAAAGAATTGAATGCGATGTCAGAACTAAGTGAGATTGAAGTAATAAAAGATTATGATTGGTGTTATTTGATCATCAAAGCAAACACAAGTGTTAAGGAGATCAAAGAGTAGTGATTGGAAGCTTTTTGCAATGATTTGGTGAAGGATTTGAGCGCCAAATCTACGCAAGCCCTAAAATCATGAATTTGAGGTATTTTACTTAATAGATCTATGAATTGGTAAAAGGAATTTGAAGTAATCATGGATATATTTTAATTCACAATATTAGAGATAAAAATAGACCTAGAATGAAGAGGGAACTAGTAGAACCTCTAGAAGAAGACCCTAAGTTAGCTTTATCATCCGTACCAGATGGAGTTTTGCATTTAGAGAATGTAAGAAGTTATATGGGATGTAGGTTAGAAACCATCAATGATAGTGATTTTACAAGTGAGTATGAGAAGATTTACAACTATGACATGTCATTGAAACAAGGATATGAACATTTGAAAGACAATGAGATTGTTAAGTATGCATTGCAGTATGAGTTTGATAATGAAGAATGCACTAAGATAATCCTTAGCAAAATTCATAATGCGAAGTTTTGGCTAGAAGATAGACTAATAGACATTATAGCTGATTTGATTCATGAAGTCACTGAACTATCTAAATCTAGAGCTATTCCTTTAAAGGAGAAGAACATGAGAAAGATAGTCATTGATAACACTAATTCATCCTATAATGGTAGAGGAATTGTAATTAGTAAGGTCAAACAACCTGATGTTAGATACTTATGCAAGATCCTAACAACAAAGTTTTGTGCAAATTCAAGAGAGGATGACATGGTAGCTAGAATGGTACACATAGCTTATTTGATGTGTGTTGACAAAGTCCCAATTGATATGTGTGAAATTCTAAGAATTCAACTATTTGAGAACTTGGAGAAGATTAAGAAGACAAAGTATGCACAATTTAGATTTTCATCTTTGATCACTTATGATGGAATATGGATGAAGTGACTGAGAGGGGGGGGTGAATCAGTCAACCATAAAACACTTTACAATTATTTCTTTCCAGATCCCTTAGGATATCTTAAAGAATGTTATCTATTTTAGCACTCGGTAAATAGATTGCAGTAACTTTGAAGATGCAGAAAGTATTAGCAAAATTATCTTTTAGATATTCATCAGCACTAGTGTATGATTAAGATAGCAATTAAGAACACAAGAGACACAAGATTTAACGTGGAAACCCAATATGGGAAAAACCACCAATGTATCTAGATACTGATTTTCACTTTTCTGAAGTGATGCCCGGTTAGAAGCCAACCCGGTAAAAGGTTACAAAACACACTGTTAGGTGTGACCTTGTTAGAGGATTTAATCACCCTGCTAGGAGTGGCCTGGTAAGAGGTCTTGAAAATAATTCAATGGAATTGTCACCTTGTTAGAGGATTTACAATATGGTTGTTAAACCAACTCGGTTAAGAGATTTAGAATTCACTGTTACAATGATAAGAAGGTAACAATGAAAATGACCTGTATAATAATGCAACTGCCTTGCTGATTACAGATCTCTGTTCTGCATAAGTGTGATCCTTCCTGATTGAATAAATCTCTACTGTACCTTAAGGATATCTGAACATCCTTCACAAATTCGCACACACCTTTCCTGTCTTTCTTCTGTAAATCTTCTGCTGTGTTTCTTGTTTATTTTTCACATTTGACCTTTTATTTATATGATTTTAGATTTGTCAAATCGACATTATTTAGTATAACAGTTGGCTGAATTAAGCAAACTCTATTTACAAAAATCCTTCAAGGGCCGACAGTGCTCGGTGACCATAACTTTCTACAATCTTTCGGAGACCGAGGGAACTTGGTAAACACCGACAATCCTTTACCTTCGATAACTGACTGAACTTGGTAACCACTAAATTTCCTTTGACGACCGACTAAACTCGGTAAACACTAAATTTCCTTTGACGACTGACTGAACTCGGTAAACACTGAATTTCCTTTCACGACCGACTGAACTCGGTAAACACTGAATTTCCTTTGACGACCGACTGAACTCGGTAAACACTGAATTTCCTTTGACGACTGACTGAACTCAGTAAACATTGAATTTCCTATGATAACCGAGTGGACTCGGTAGACACTGATTTTCTTTGATAACCGAGTGGACTCGGTAAGCACTAATCTTCCTGTCTGGCAGACCGACTGAGCTCGGTAGGAACTGATTGCTGCGGACTATGACATTGTGTGACATCAAAGACAATACATAATTTGAGTAGCAATTTCCTTCAAACAATTGTTTCCAACAACTTACATGTTTTTTCATCATTTGAGGAGATTTCCTTACACCATAGGAAATGATTGGAATGATGGACTAAATACAATGGAAAGGATTAATGTAGTATATAGAAAGCATGTTATTGATAGTGTTAATGAGAGTGCAGTACTAGTTATTAAGACATTTTAGAATATTGTGTCTAGCAGATCAAGGATTCCACAGTCTCTTGTGGAGAAATACAAGAATGAAATATGTTTTATGGTTGACACTGACTTTACATACATTGAAGCAGTTGAACCTAGAATTGAGTTCATAGACCCTCTTGGCTATGAAATATCTAAAACAAAGATAGAAGAATATGTGAACAAGCTACTTAAGTGTAAGGTTGACACTCACAGTAGCATATTTGGAACTTTTGAAGAAAATTTCAACTCTGCAAAGGCTATACTCAAGGAGAAATAGTCTAAGAAAAGAGTTGACAACACTATTAAGAAAATATTGAAGGATATAGGATTGATAGAGAGATAATTCTTAGTGGCAAAGCAGACAATAGCAACAATCAGAGATATTGGATAGAAAGAGATTTTATCTATACCTCCCTTATCATCTAGTGCAACACCAGTCAAGGTGAAAGTAGAGGAACTTGAGAAGGAACAAGTAGCAAGGAAGCGCACTAGATCTACCTCCTCCACACCAAGAAAAAGAGTGAAAGAAATTGCTACTAGACCTAGTAAGAGGAAGAAAACTTTGGTGCCACCAGTACCTAGGAAAATTGCAGAAATTAAAGATGATGACACTTCTGTGAAGAAGAAAGAATGGAAACCTAGAGTTGAGAGAGTAAATGAATAAATTATAAAAGATGGAGACTTTACTAAAATGAACAAATGCTACAACCTTTATGACTATTTTGATAAACTAAATGTTGAAAATGTAGTGGTCAAGCATTTGATTTTGGCTAATAAGAGTTTTGACTCTACTTAGGGAAAGATACCTAATGACTTATTACAGAAACTTGCTAATAGGAAGATGAGAGCACAAGAAGAAGACAAATCTATTAGAGAGAATATTGTGAAGAAACTATATGATGTAAGAGATGATGAACATATTAAACAAATTTTGAAGCCCCTTAGCACCCATTTAAGGACAAAAATGAGAACCATTCAAATTATGGCAGGACAATATGAACAATTGAATGTAGAGACTAAACAAGCAATAGTTAAAGTTATGGCAGAAATTGTTGGAGAGACATCAGTTGCAGCAGAGCAAGTAGTAGAAGTAGAACAAGAGGATATTACCTCTCCACCAACTATTAACATTAAGGAAGAATCTATGAATGTTGAAGGTACAAGGATCACCTTGGATACTAATGATAATGTATTCAAGAATCTAGAGAACATTGTTGATAATTCAGCTCTTGATGAACCAGATAGAACTGCAGAAGCAAAGAAAACCCAATTTAATATTGAAGAACCCAAAGTATCAGAAGTACAAGCATCTGTACCCTCTAAAGAAGAAATTAGTCTTACTCCTAAGACTGGAAAGAAGAAGAAAACTAGATCTTTGTTTGAGGTTATGGGAAAAGAAGTGGATGATGATGATCAAATGGAATTGATCACATCTTTGAACAAAATCATTGGGAAGAATAAGAAAGTTGAAAGTCTAGAAGGATTTTTGAAGGATCTAACTAAAAAGCTACAAAGTATTGTGACCACATAGATTGTAGAAGCAGACCCTATGGACAAGGCAAATAAAGTGATGAGCACTTTTGATGATGAGTTCACTAACCTAGCTGATAGTGCAAAAGTTAAAGCACAGACAAATTATGAGGCTAGAATGTTATTGAACATCAATCAGTACATCAACAATGATATTAGTACTCTTGATATCTGTATCAAAGATTTGAGGAAACATTTGGAGACAGGAAAAGCTTTGTACATACAGTGTACAAAATTAGAGATTTTGACAGCTAAGGGAGATCAAAAGATAAAATTGAAGGAAGTTGAGATTATGAATTAAACAAACCTTCTATCTAACCCTAATGTGAAGGTCAATAATGTTGAGAAGAAAGTTAGGAAACTTTTTGATGAAATCAGAACTTTACAAGATAAGAAAGATAGGAAGTTGAGGAGATATACTCTTTTGAGAGAGCATGTTACTGTGAAGTTAAGTGTTATTAAAGAGAAGTTAGAAGATTGTCTTACAGCTAAGACATCTTTCTAGAAATTCAATTTTGAAAACCTCCAAGCTTGTCAAATAGCATCTTATGGACTGAGCACACTACTCAATATGGCTGATTCCATTAAGAAGTCATGGGAAAAGGAGATAGAAAACATGAAGATAGATTTTGTAGATTGTGTTGCAAGCCTACCAACTTTTTAGTAAATATATTGAGGTATAAACTTTTTTTTTATACAATTTTGTAGCCCCCCTTACCATTATTTTGTCATTGTTGTCAAAGGGGGAGAGATATTTAGCAACAAATTGATAATATATGATAAGAGTTTGATAATATATGATAAGAGTTGATACTCTTAGGGGGAGTATTGTATTATAGATAAGATTTTTGAAGAGTTATAAGGATATTATATATATGTTATACTATGGCCACAATTTTGTCAATTTTGAGTTTTTGGAGTTGCACACTTAGCCAATTTTCTCATATGTTGCCACCAATGACAAAGGGGGAGATTGTTGGAAATTTGGATGAGTTGATTACATAGATGTTGTCATTATGGAAACATATGATCCACATGAAGATCACACAAGTTAGAGAGCAAGTATGATAGAGTGCATTGCATATTTGTCTAAGTGTGTGACAATATTTTTACCAATGTACCCAGACATAGTTTTTGTTTGTGACATTGATTGGAGTGAGTTCAGTGCTTGTGCACTTGAACATAGACTCTATGGTGACTAATGATGACCCATCTTAGAGTGAAAGTTAGTATGACAATTACAAAAGAAGTTATGATAGTTTTACCGAAGACAGTGTGAAGCTGACAAGACAGTATATGAAGGCAGAATTGGTAAAGAGTTAAGGGATTATTTTGTTTATCAAAATAATGTCTTAACAATATAAAGGGATGACATCTTATATTTTTACTCTTGGTTAAAGTTATTGGTACACATGTAATTGTAATTGTAAAGTGTAGAAGAAGTTGTAATTGTAATAAGCAACAAGCATTTGTAATAGTATGATGCAAAGTATATGAAGCATATGTCATAGCGATAGTGAAAGATTAGCGAAGAGATATTGATGCAAGCAGAATAAGGTTATGTACCTTGACCTATTTTGTAATTAGTGTATATTGTACATTATTTTTTTGGGCAGTGGGCTCAACTAGTAATCACATTTTGTACTACCAACTCCTAACAAGGTTGAGGCTTCTAACAAGGCCTATAGTCCCTTAATCAAGACTGATACACTATATGTTTGTAATAGACTCCTAACAGGGTCAACATCCTTAATAGGATACTTTTGATTAGTGGATCTTTGTGGGTACCATCCCCACTGGGGTTTTCCCTTGGCCAAGGTTTCCTCCAAAACTAATCATGTGTTATGAATTCTTTAGTTTTATCGCTATGCATGTTGTTTAGCTTCTAATGTTATGCATGTATAAAGATAATCTGTTATATCCATAATTGGGAAAAAGATAAAGTTTGTAGAATACTGATTCACCCCCCCCCCTCTCAATATTCCCTATTTATAACAAGAAGGAATTTGGACAGAGGAAAAGCTCTATATATATAGTGTACATATAAAAAAAATCATGTATCAGAAGTGACTGAGAAGATAAGAGCAAACGAGGTAGAAATTTAGTTAGAGGTAAATCTACTAACCAACCCTAATGTAAAGATACTAGATATTGAGAAAAGAATCAATAAAATGAATGATAAAATAAGGATTCTTAATGATGAAAGAGATAGAAAATTGAGAAGATTCTCTCTTCTAAGAGAGCACATTTCAGTGAAGATAAGTATCTTTGAAGGACAGTTGGAAGAATGTCTTTCATCTAAGACATCTTATGAGAAGTTCAATTTTGCAAACCTTCATGCATGTGAGATCACATCTCATGGATTGTGTGCACTACTAAGTGTTATAGACACCATTAGGAAGGCATGGGAGAAAGAAATAGAGAGCATAAAAGTGAACTTTGTAGATTGTGTTGCAAGCCTACCAACTCTGCAATTTTGAATCAAGGTAAACAATTTTGAGAACTCAATTTTGGCACCCTTTTTTTTTGTCATTGTTGTCAAAGGGGGAGTGATAGTAGAAAATTAATATATTGATATATATAAGGAAATATATTCCTATGGGGAGTATAGATGATAGATAATATATATGGAGTTATAAGGATAGTGAAGATATAATTTTTGCTATGGCCACAATTTTGAGTTTTGAAATTTTGAGACTTAGCCAATTTTCTCATATGTTGCCACCAATGACAAAGGGGGAGATTGCTGGAAATTTGGATGAGTTAGACATCTAGACATTTTCATTATGGAATAATGTGATCTACATGAAGATCGCATATGTCAGAGATTAGTTATGTCAGAGTGCAGAACTAAATTGTCTAAGTGTAAGTAGTATTTTTACCAGTGTAACCAGAGATAGTTTTGATTGGTGATGTCAATAGAAGTAAGTTCAGTGCTTATACACTTGAACATGGATACTATGATGTATATTGAAGACTCACCTAAGACTGCAAGTCTATATGACATGTACGAAAGAAGTTATTGTAGTATTACAGGAATAGAGCTGAAGCCAACAAGACAGAGAAGAAGACTGAATTGGTAAATAGTTAAGGGATTATTTTGTTTATCAAATAATGTCTTAATCATATCAAGGGATGACATCCTAGATGTTAACCCTTGGGAAAAACATGTTAAAATATATTTTTTAAAGTGCTTTATGTTTAGTAAAGCCGACTATAGAAGTTATTATTCCTAATAACTTGTATAAATGTAAGATATATGTAATGCAAAGGAAAGATGAAATAGGTGAACATATGTATGTGAAAGATATTGGTGTGAAATTGTGAAAGTCAAGAAAGTAGTATAAGGTTATGTACCTTTCACTATTTTTGTAAACAAGAATTATTGTACATTACATGTTTGGACAGTGGGTTCCTCTTGTAATCATTCCATTTTGTACTACCAACTCTTAGCAGGGTTGAGGCTTCTAACAAGGCCTAGAGTCCCTTAATCAGGACTGAGATAATATATGTATGTAATAGGCTCCTAACAAGGTCAACATCCTTAACATGATACTTTTGATTAGTGGATCTTTATGGGTACCATCCCCACCAGGGTTTTCCCTTGGCCAAGGTTTCCTCAAGAACAAATAATGTGTTATGAGTTCATTTTCTTTACTATTATGCATGTTCTTTAGTTTACTTTGTTATGCAAGTATCAAGATAATCTATTATATCCATAATTGGGAAAAAGTAAAAGTTTGTAGAATATTGACTCACCCACCCCCCCCCCCCCTCTCAATATTCCCTATTTCTAACAACATGAAGTTATCTATAAAAACTACTGGAACCCTTCCCTAAGGGAGAAAAAAAGAATGGATATATTGATATGGGAGTGTTAAAGGAAAGGTTGAGAAGTTTTTATTTGTAAAAGTATTTTTGTGAGTCACACACACACACACACTAGAGAGGTGACACATTAGCATAATATAAAAATAAGTTTTTGTAGTTGTTATTATTTTTGAATAATCTTCAAGATGAAGAGTTATTAGTCAATAGGTTTATTTATGGGTTGAACATTGATTTGATAGTAGTTTACATACTTTCACCAAACAATCAAGAAGGTAATATGGATAAAGAATATTTGGATAAGGAAAATTATAATACAACATATGCAAGCTATAAGAAAAAAAGAGAGGAACTATGATGCCAAAATTAGAGACATGAGAACTCCATATTGTGTAAGAAGAAGACATACAACATTGCCATCGTGTCCTTCTTAGTGGCTACACAAATGAATTAACTTTAGTAGGAGTTGTGAAAAGATAAAGGGAGGTTATATTAAAGGGAAAAATAGAAAGGATATGTAAAATTGCATAAAAAAATTTCCTTAAGAAAACACTTGCTTAAAATTGCTTGGTTCTATTAGGAGGGGTCTATGATAATCTAGTAGATCTCAAGGGGGGAAATACAAGGTAAGAGATGAATGTTTTGTGTGTGGGAATGTTTGAAATATATAAAAATTATGCTTTAATAAGGCTACAATAGTAGAAGAGTAAAAGGAACAAGGATACAAAAATAGAAGGACAAAATGCCCAAGACATAGCACAAACTATTAGAAATATAGATACTTACCATAATATGTATATGATAGTGCATGACTACTAAGTAGATTAATATGCTTCAATAATTGAGACTATAGGTAAGATATGTTAAGTTTCTTTCCCAATATTATTTTATTTTAGAATATCTAGTGTTGGCATAACTGATGCAGATGAGATGAGTAAGTATGTTGATGGCTTGATGATGTGTTTTTCTAGTTACCAAGTTCTGATGTAGAAGATGAGTTGTGAGTTATGCTATGAATTGTGGCATGTGATTTGGAACATAGGATCTAGAGGTCTGTATAATTATATATCTATGATAACATATGTGTATGATTAGTTTTATGTAAGTTACAATTAGTTTGGTGAAGACAAAGAATTGGCTCAGCAGTGAAGGAACAAAGAAGAAAGATTTGATTAATATGTCCCACATGAATGGAATTAGGTGTTGAGATTGGAGGTGTGTGATCTTGATGATATTATTGGATTTTTTTCCAATAACATGAATATTGGTGATTGGTGGACAAAGTTACAGGATTTTTAAATTCAGATAGTGAAGAAGGAAAGAACAATGAAGGAAGACCAGTTTGTGAAGATAGTTGAGTATTCTAGAATATGTGATGAAGTGTCTAAGATTAAATATAATTTTAGGTATTATTATTATTGGTTGATTTGATTGATAATTCATGAAGAAGTACATGAACCTAGGGAAGTGTAATATGTTTGACCTTTTGGTATCAAATAAAAGTGTGATTAGACCGTGATGTCAGTGCAAGATGGAAACTGATTCAAACTTATTTGGCAAGCTTCTATGGAGTGAAATTTTAATTTTAGATGTAATATTCTAGTAAAAATATGCCCTAATTATTGAAAATGTATTAATATCATGTTTTAATGTATTTTTAGAGAGTGGAAAAATAAGCAGTAGAGATCGTGCATGTGGCAGAGATAGATGATAAATCACGGGGTGTGATTTAGAGGAGAGGTGAATTTAAAAGAGAGGAATAAGTGTGAGTGTAATTGGATCTATACAAGAAAGACATTGGTGCTATTTTCTAGATCATCCTTCTTGTTGTTCTCCAATGGTTGCATCAAGTTAAATCCCTTAATTGGGTAGATCCTAGTAGATCTTTTCTATAAATCCTTTAATAAGGTGATACTTTAGGCTAGTGCTTGAAGTTCTCTCTTAAGGCTACTCCTAATAGGGTAAATATCCTAATAGGTCTAGAGGTAAATCCATTAACCGAGTGTCTCCTAACAAGGTTTATTCTTAATCAAACTTTATTGTAAGCTCCTAATAGGACTAAGATCTTAACCAAACATACTTTAAAAGAGTACTTTATTAATCGTGGGCATCATCCCCACCATGGTTTTTCCCTTTTGGGTTTCCATGTAAAAAATACTTGTTTTATGTGTTGAATTTGTGTGGATTCTTATTTCTTGGCACATGTCTTACTACATGTAAATGTTGCATATTGTATGCATGTGGCGAGGATTTGAAGGATAAGTTTTATCAAATCAGATTTGTGTTTATTGGTATATTACTAATTCATCCCCTTGCTAGTAATATTAGGGCCTCATTATTCCAAAAATTGGTATCAGAGAATAGGTCCTCTTCATGATAAGCTTAACTGCTTGAGGTAAAGATCTGATTGAGAAGATGTTCAGATTGGAGGTTCCCAAGTTTACAAAAATAACTACCTAGTATGGCAAAATAGGATGGAGTTATACATAAGAGGTATGTGTGATCAATACTAGAAGCATGTTGAAACTTAGTATACTATTCCTTAGGGAACCCTAACTACAAATCAATTGAAGGAGAATAAATTAAACACAAAAGAACAAGAAGCCATAGTAAGTACACTTTCTGATATTGAATATATTGATGTAAAAGGACTTAGAATAGCTGATGAGGTTTGAAATTTTTAGCATGAATGTTGTTAGTAGGTAAAATTGGATATTGATCAAAGATGATTGAGTTCTTATATGTTACATTCATGACTAGGTTTGTCATTGATGTCAACATATATGTTTTTCAAATAGAGTTAACAAAGTTATAGACACAATTGTTTTGCGAGGTTTTATGCTAATGAATGAAATTTTGAGAAGATATATTTGTATTCAAAAAAATTTAATAATGATTTGGTTGTAAGAGAAGAAAAAATTAAGTAGATATGTTCGAGTTATGTGAAGTTTACTGAAGATTGTTCTTAGTGAGAGTTACTAGGAACTGTTGACAGTTATTCAAGATTTATTGTTTCAATGAGGTTGAAGCTAGTTTAGCGAGTTTGATATGTTGTCAATGAAATATTTAGGATTCTTGGATAAACATTATAGTCTACTTTGCATTTTGTGAATACTTGTGGACGATGTGAAGCGTGTTACTTCTTTTTGAGCTAACTAGTGATTAATAATTCTATGGAAGTGTTTAGATGCAATGTAAACTATATTGTAAATTCTTATTGATGTCCTATATTATTAATTTTAAATTTAGAAAGAATTTTGGATGACTCAATCATTAGGACTTGTTATGCAGGAAGGCATCATGAGGGTATTAGGGGATATCATATAGTCATGAAATGTTTTGTGAGCTTTAAATAAAAAATCTTTATGATCAGAGCAGAAGATGATGTTTTTGGATTGTTGAGAACTTAAAAGGAACTGTACAAGAAAAGAGAGTAATTGTTTTAGTCATTTCACCCTTGGATGTGTTATCTTGAAGATTGTTTAGCGAAGATAGTCTTGAAGCAATTTGGACAGTGGGTTTAGTTATCTTCTTTGTGTTTCTCAATCAACTCCCCACAGGGTTGGCATCTTTTAGCATGGATCCAAAGTCTCCTAATAGGGACTCATATGTACTGATTGTATTGTAATAGAATTCTAACAAGTTCTATCCTTTCACAATGAAATTTTATATTAGTACATCATCTTATGGGCATCATTCCCACCAAGGTTTTCCATCTATTAAGGGTTTCCCTAGTGAAAAAATCTAGTATTATTGTGTATGTTTATTACGTTGTGGTTATTTTTGCTACTGATTACAAGGTTAAGATTAAATAGAGTTGAATTTAAGTTAATTAAGCTCACAACTGATTCACCCCACCTCTCAATTGTGGTGGTGGACTTTTCTTTCTAACAATTGGTATCAGAGCATCAAGTCCTTAAAGGAAAAGTTCAACAACTTAAGGAGATCCATGGGTACCACATTTGTCAGGAAAGAAAGTCTGATGTTTGATGGAGTAGATTTTGACAATTAGAAAGAAAGAATGAAGACACATTTTATATGCATGAGAATTGACTACTGGATATATATGAAGATGAAGAAGATTGTTGTAGAAGACAAACTTGATTCATGTATAGATGAAAAAAACAACCAATACATGTACAATCTAATTGCAAGAAAGGCTATTTTATTAGCTCTTCTCTATATAGAATTCACTAAGGTAAAAGATCTAAGACTTCCTATTGATATTTAGACTAAATTGGATTTTTTTTTGAATGAGATGAGACTTTGGAGAAAGCTAAATTGAAAAATTATATTAGTATGCTTGAAAGTTCTAAAATGTAGGAAGATGAAACTATAAGAGGTCACTTTAGTAGGATTATTGAGATTGTTTTAGGAATTGAGAATTGTGGTGGAAGGAAATCAGATAATGAAGTCATACGGAAGATAGTGAAATCTCTACCACCAGCCTTTGAATACAAAGTAAAAATTATTGAAGAAATGATTACACCTAATTTAATAAAATAATTTCTACTTGGAAAGCTACAAGCACATGAGAAATGGCTAAAAAAAAGGAAGGAACACCTAGAGTGGAAACAAATTTTATGATACAAAAGGAGAGACCTATGTTGACAAGAAGTGCAAGTACCAATGGAGATTATGGTAGAGATTGGGCATCTAAGCAAGAAGAAGAAACAAAGTTTGATGATGCAATGGCACTGATTAAAAGGAGAGAAACTAAAGGTAAGAAATATTTTTCTTGTTTGAAATGAAAATAATTTTGTATTTTTTCATCTAAATGTCCTAAGAGAGAAAATAAGATCAGATATAGAAAACCTTATAAACCTAAGATGAAAAATTGTTGTTATATTGATGAAGAAGTATAAATTGGAACTAAAGATGTAAACCTTTTAGAAAGTGATAATTAAAATGAAGATGAAATAGGATTTGTTTCTATTAAAGATGATGAATAAGATGAAGAAGAAGTAAGAAAATAAAAAGCTTTAGTTTCATATATACAATAGAAAATTTTGATTGGATTATTGATAGTGGATGTTCTCATCATATGATTGGAGATGTGGATAAATTTATTGAACTTGATAGATATCATGGAGGAATAGTTAGAGTTAGAAATAATGCACCATGTCAAATTAAGGGAAAAGGATCTATTTCACTTGATGGAAAAACTAACACTAAAGATGTCTAATTTGTCCATGGATTGAAACATAATATTTTGAGTATTGGACAACTTATGGGAAAAGAATATAGGTTATATTTCATGGAGAAGTGTGAGGCCTCACCCCATGCCATCATTTCATAGTAGTTTATTTTCCATCTTATAACTCTTGTTGACACTCTATTTTATCATGTTGGACTATTTGGACATAGATATTATTTTTTGATATTATGTGATGACCTATGGTTATGTGATGATGATTTAGGACTTTACTTCCATGCTTAGTTATTAGATCCTGAGCATAGTATTTGATGAATCTTTGATTTAAGTATGATAATTTAATTTTACACTTATGTTAGGAAAATTTATAAGAAATGATCATGATTATTATGATTAGGTGAATTAACATATATCATTGTATTCTTGATTTTATATGCTTTTAAAATTTAAAAATGCAATGTTGAAAATTATGAGAATTATCATGAGGTGTAGTTAGAAATTTATGATGATAGGGATGTGATTATTGAGATGTATTCTACTTACATATAAATATGTTATTGATATTTTATGAGCTACTAATATTTTGTCAAGTGTGCAAGTAAGACCATGGTTATATCAGGGGAAATTAAAGATGGATACTTGTAAAAATCTTGTTAAGCGAAGGTTATCTCCAAGGGGAGAAATTAACCTTGTTGTAATGTTTGATGTTGTAAAGTGATGCATGGTTGTATTTAATTCAATATGTTTATTTTTTATTTCAATAAGTT
This sequence comes from Chamaecyparis obtusa, assembly GCA_027943335.1. NCBI lineage: Eukaryota > Viridiplantae > Streptophyta > Pinopsida > Cupressales > Cupressaceae > Chamaecyparis > Chamaecyparis obtusa. The sequence goes on from BSBK01008758.1 coordinate 91,681, forward strand.
TTCTACTTGGCATGCAATGTGTATCATGACGTGTTGTGATTTATTTGTGGTGGCATGACCAAGTGCTTTATGTGTGTGAGTGGTCTTCTATTTTTAGGAGCCTTGAGTGGGAATCTTATTCATTTTCGTGAGTTATCTTTAGGTGCAAGTTTGAGAGGCATTTAAGGACCCTATAGGTGAGTGGAGGTTAAAAATAGACTACCCCATAGGTGTGCCATGAATAGGGGGTCAAATTTTGACTATTAAGATGTATTTTGGCTATTTTTGCCCCTCCAAAAGATTCTCTTTTGAAAAGTGACAAAAATTTGAGATGCGTGCCAAGCCCTCTCCTCATTTTGAATTTTGAATTTTGAATTTCCACCTCTTGATTGAAGGAATTAGGGTTTGTCTTCTTATGGAGTTGGAGGGAAAATTAGAGGGTAATTGTTGACTCTCCAATTTTTGGAGACTTGTGAGATTGTGAGAGTTTTTGGTTGTTTCTTAGCAAGGGAGGAGGCTTGTAGGAAGGAAGCTCATCTCAACCCACATTTCCATTATCTTGGATTGATGTTGGTATTTTGAGGCTCTTGTTTCTTAATGTAATATGCAGATTTTACCTTCTTAAGTATGTGTAAATGTAACGTTTCTTGTGTATTTGTATGGTTTCATAGTCTATCTATGCTTGCTGATTTTCTTTGATTAGTTTTGTATTTTCTTTCTTTTGTGGTGTGCAAGGCCAAACTCACCCTTGGGAGGGAAAATAGCCTTGATGGGTGAAGGGATAGAGTTGGGATTACCCATTTAGTGTAGAGTCCTTCCTCAAGGAGGAAGGGGATGATGTTGGAAATTGTAATTGAAACAATTGTTGTATTGTCATTGATGTCAAACCTTAACTGGTAAGACTGTTGCTACTTAGGAATGTACTATATCTATTTGAGCATTGCTAAGGGGCTAGGCAAGGTTGGTAACAATAGCACCTAAGGAAAGGTTGAGTTATCTTGATACTACACAATGTACTTGACTATGTTGCACAATTATGAGATAATGTATTGTTTATCTTAGTAAGACTAAAGACTAAACTGGTAGGCTTGACTGAGCAAAGAATGGAAAAATCATGTTTAAGCCTAGCAAAATTATAGTGTTGACCAAACAACGGTTAATTGCCGAGGAAGATAGTGTAAGCCGAGGAAATATTTTTAGTAATGACCAAGCTTTCTACATGAAGACTGAGTAGTTGATCACAGTACTGACTGAGCATCAATAATTTTATATTTGAAGAGAATTTAATTTTGGAGTTGACATTGTTGAATTCTTGGATTATGTAAAACATGATGACTTTATTTATTGATTGTTTGAAAGCATTAAATGCACTGTAAAATGTTTTATTGTAAATATTTAAGAGATTTGAGATGATTCTAGAAAAGGAGGTGAAGAACATGAAGCAGGTAGATTCAATGAATCTGACCTAACTATGAATGAGATTGAGTGGCATAAGATGAGTTAACCTAATTGAGGAAAGTATAAAGGGTACCTGAGCATTTGGATATGTAGGTGCTGGATATGCAAGTGCATGGGTGAATAGAGAATGATGGAAGATCAGTAAAGTTTTATTAACTATTTAAGCAGATAAGGTTGAAGGAGAATTGTGGTGGTTGCTTGAAGAAAAGTTTCAAGTAGATTAGAGATGGAGATGGAAAAGTTTCAAAGTCAGTAAACCAACATTAGTATATAGAATTAGATCTGATATTTGCAAAGTGAGTTGTATATTTTTTAGATAAATATTGCTACTACTTTCTAACCATTGTAATAGTCAAAATCCTTTTAACAGAGGTTGACCTAACAGTCTTATGTTAAATCCTTTGAACAAGGTTTCATTCTAATGGAGTGTATGTAAGTCCTATGACTAGGCTCACTTTTTACAGGGTGATTGAAATCCTTTAACCAGGTCACACCTTATAGTGTGTAATGTAACCTTTGACAGGGTTGGATTTTTACCTAGCTCACTTAAGAAGAGTGAAAATAATAGTAGCATGTTACAAAGTGGTTTTTCCCAAATTGGGTTTCCACTATAAATCCTAGTGTTAATACTTGTGTGAATGTTTTGGTTTGAACATTACTATGTTTTACAAGTTAGGTTATAGCTGGGTAGTGAACTGCATTGTTGTATGTTTCTATTATTGAATCAATGGTGATCGAGTTTGTTTTGGTTATTGGATCTGATTTAAGGAAAAGTTTTTAAGTTTTTTTTATACATCAGGACCTGAGAACAACTAATTCACCCCCCCTCTCTATTGTTCTAAATCATATTAACAATTGGTATCAGAGCTTTGTTGCTTATTATTAATGTTGATATAAATCAAGTGTAAAGGGGCTTGAAGCAAATGATCAAGATGTATAAGGAGGTACCGAAGCTAAATAAGGAAAACTTCCCTACATGGCAAAGATTGATGAAGCTACATTTGGCTGGTATTGGTGACTTTGTAAAGTAGTACATTGAAAATAGTTGTCTCACTTGTCACACCTTTGACTACCGAAGAAATGAGAGCTAAGCAAGAACATAATCAGGCAATGCTAGAAATTGCATCTGCCCTAAGCTATCCAGAATTTGAAGACATTAAGGACTACACAATTGCTAAGGATATGTGGGACACTCTTTCAAGGATCTATGGTGGTGACTTAAATGTACTAAAAGCAAAGGCCAAGAGTCTTAGAGGTAAGTTTGATGAAATGAGAATGCAATAAGGTAAAAAAATTACATAATATTGTGGTAGAATAAAAGAAGTTGTGAATGCTATTAGAGGAGGAAATGGGGCTATTGATGATGAAACTATAATTGGGAAAGTACTAAGAACCCTACATCCTATATATGCTATTAAGATCTCAACTATTCAAGAATCTAGATGTAACTCTACTAATGTGCTTACTTTGGAAAGTTTGGTTGGTAAGCTGACTACTTTTGAACTCTCTAACTATGATAATTTCACTATTGGAAGCAGTGGAAATGTTGAATCTACTTTCATGTCACAACTAGTTCTGAACAATCCAAAGAAAGAAAAAGGAAGATGCATCAGTGAAAGTGAAAGTGATAGTGACACTTCTGATGAAGATTTGGAAGATCTAGAAGCTCTTATGGCTAGAAGACTGAGAAGGGGAAAAGGAAAGTATAAAGGTAAAATCCCTATTATATGTTTTGCATGTAATAAAGTTGGTCATATAGCTGCTAGATGTCCTAATAGGAAGGATAAAGAGGATGAAAAGAAAATCAAACACAAAGACAAAAAATATGATAGAAGCTACAGATGGAACAAAGACTACAAAGGAAAAGGTAAGAAATCTTGTTACATTGCTGAAAAAGAAACTGACACTGATAATGATGATTTTGAAATTGAGGTAGTCTATGTTGCAATGAAAGATGAATCTGATGAGGATGAGAAAATTGCATTGATATCCTATGTGAACAAGAATGATAAATGGATTATTGACAATGGATGTTCACATCACATGACTAGTGACAAAAATAAGTTTGAGACCTTACATCATTACAGAGGTAAAAGTGTAAAATTTGGTAATGATGCACCATGTCCTATTAGAGGAAAAGGTTTGATTAAACTGACTGATAAGATATCTTGTGAAAATGCATATTGGGTTGAAGGTCTTAATTATAATTTGTTAAGTGTTTCTTATCTTAACAAAACTAGTTACCGAGTGGAATTTCATCACAAGAAAGCTAAAATATTTAATGCTACTGGAGAACTAATTGGAAGTGGAGATCAGACTAGAGGTAATTTGTTCTATCTTGACCTATCTAAAGAAACATGTTTAATTTCACAACTTGATGATATTTGGTTATGGCATAAAAGGATGTGTCATGTTCACTTTGAAAATCTGATAGAGATAAGTAAGAAGAAAAAGGTAAGATGTCTACCTAGATTGAAGAAACCTGAGAATGTGATGTGCAAGGAATGCCAGTTAGGAAAAATGACAAAGTCAAGTTTCAAGAGAAAATCCTTTACTTCTAAAAACATTTTAGATTTGGTTCATACTGACCTTTGTGAACCTATGGGTGTACAAAGTTACTATGGTGCTTGATACTTTATCTTATTTGTTGATGATCATACTAGGATGATGCATGTGATGTTTCTAAAAGAAAAATATGAAGCTTTTCAATTCTTTAAGTGGTATTTGGCTAAGGTTGAGAAGGAGACAGGTAGGAACCTAAAATGTCTTAGATCTTTGAGGTGGAGAAATTACATCAAATGAATTTAATCTGTTTTGCAATAATAGAGGAATTAAAAGGTAGATGTCTACACCTAGAACACCTCTGCAAAATGGTATAGCAGAAAGGAGAAATAGATCTATCTTGGATTGTGCAAGAACACTATTGATTAAAAAGAATGTGGCACATAAATACTGGAAAGAAGCTATAAGAACTACTGTTTACACTCTTAACCGGGTATAGATCAAGAAAGGCACAAATCTGACACCCTATGAATTATGGCATGGGCATGCACTGAGTGTTTAATACTTTAGAATCTTTGGAAGTAAATGCTATATATTAAAAGACTCTAGGAATGGAAAGTTTGATGCTAAAAATGATGAAGGCATATTCCTAGGGTATTCTACAAAAAGTAAAGCTTATAAGTGTTTGAACTCTAACACTAACAAAATTGTGGAAAGTGTGAATGTCAAAATTGATGAGTATGCAGAAAGAAATGAAGTTGATAGAAAAAGAGAACTAGAATATTATAGATCTTTTGTGTACATTGAGGAAGAAGAAGAGGCAAGTAACAAACTTGCACCTGATGCCGAGTCTCAGGTAAGCAATGCCAAGCAATAGACAAATGCTGCCGAGCATCAGGAAAATAGTGTCGAGAGAGAATAAGAACATGTCGAGCTACAAGAAAATGCTTTTGAATATCAAGAAGAGGTTGCCAAGCATTCAAAAGTTGAACCTGACAATCTTATTGAGGAACATGATGAAATAGAGGAGAGAGGAGTTGAACCTATTTTGGCAAAATATGTAACAAGACATCACAAGCTTGAACAGATAATTGGACACAAAAATACTGGAATTCAGACCAGATCCTTGTCTACTGTGTGAATTTGAACCCAAGTCAACTAGAGAGGCATTGGATAATGAAGACTAGATATAAGCAATGAATGAAGAAATTGACCAAATTGAGAAGAATGATACTTGGACTCTGGTGCCGAGACCTAAAAACAAAAATGTTATAGGAACAAAGTGCATATTTCAGAATAAGATGAATGAAAATGGTGAAATCACTAGGAACAAAGCTAGGTTGGTATGCAAAGGATACACACAAGAAGAAGGAATAGATTATGGGGAGACATTTGTCCCTATAGCTAGATTGGAAGGAGTAAGAACTCTGCTTGCATATGTTGCTTATAAAGATTTCAAGGTATATCAAATGGATGTCAAGTCGGCATTTTTTAATGGTATACTAGAAGAAAAAGTTTACATAGAACAACCAGAAGGTTTTATTGATCCAAACAGAGACACATGGTGTGCAAACTGAACAAAGCACTATATGGATTGAAGCAAGCTCCCAGAGCATGGTATGAGAGGTTGCACAACTACTTGATACAGATTGGATTTTCAAGAACAAATGACACAAGCAATTTGTACATGAAAGATGAAGAAGGTAAAGGTATCTTGTTAGCAAAAAATTTTGTGGATGACATTATTTTTAGTGGACAAGATGCATTATGTAAAAATTTTTCAAATGAAATACAAACTGAATTTGAAATGAGTATGTTTGGTGAGATCAAATTCTTTGTTGGTTTATAAGTATATTAGAGGAAGAATGGAATTTTCATTACACAGTCTAAGTATGTTAATGAAATACTGAAAACTTTTGGAATGGAAGATGCTAAACTAGTGGGAACTCCTATGGTTACTAGAAAAAAGTTATCTAAGAATGATGATGCTACAGAAGTAAATTAGATGTTGTATAGATCCATGATTGGAAAATTACAGTATGCTATACATAGTAGACCAGATATTGCACTAGCTATTGGGATTGTGGAAAGATTCTCCACCAATCCTAAGGAAACACACATGATGGTTGTGAAAAGAATTATGAGATACTTGAAAGGAACTGCTGACTATGGTCTATATTATAAGAAGGATGACAATTTTGAACTCAAAGATTATACAGATGCTGATTGGGCAAGAAATGTAGATGAAAGAAAGAGTACTAGTGGTGGAGCTTTCTTTCTTGGATAGAGATTAGTCTCCTCGACAAGCAAGAAATAAAATTTCATTTCCCAATCTACTATTGAGGCCGATTATGTTGCTGCTACAGTAAACTATTCAAATTTGGTATGGATAAAATAATTGTTGATAGGCATGAAAGAAGAAATCACTGAACCTATTGTTATTTTCTATGATAACACAAGTGCTATCAATATTTCTAAGAATCTAGTGATGCAGACTAAGACCAAACACAATGCAATCAAGTATCACTACTTGAGAGAATTAGTACAAGATAAAGAAGTCCGAATGGAATATGTGAATACAAAAGAATAATTAGCAGACATATTCACTAAAGCTTTACCCAAAGAAGCTCATGAGTATTTGAGAAGTCAATTAGGGGTCCTTCCCCTAACTGAGGTTGCCTAGACAAGCTAGGAGCACTACATCAAATGTGCTACAGTAGAAAATTTGACAAATTGATGCAGAAGATTGTCACATTTTAGGGCTGGCCTAGAGTTGTGAAAAGAAGCAAAGACAAAGAATCAGTCAAAAGAAAGATGACCGAGGGAGAAACACTGAGCTGCACGAATATTATCTACATCTACTAGATGTATGTTTTAGTTTCTGCTTTGGCATTTTTGTCAAAGAGGGAGATGAACTGATATGATAACACATGAAACTAAAGATAAGGATGATGAACTGAAATGAAGGATCAGGATAGAGGGAGTTTTGAATACTTCTAACGGTCATAGAAGTGAGGCTTATATGATTCTCAATCAGAATGAAGCTAAGGATATTATAAATAATTCTCCGATGAATAGATAAGTTTTTGCATTGGTTGGTAATCCATGTGTTATTTAGGTGATATCATATGGTGTTGCCATCAATGCCAAAGAGGGAGATTATTGGAAATTACAATTGAAATAATTGTTGTATTGTCATTCATGTCAAACCTTAACTAGTAAGATTGTTGCTACTTAGGAAATTACTATATTTATTTGAGTGTTTCTAAGGGGCTATGCAAGATTGGTAACAATAGCATCTAAGGAAAGGTTGAGTTATCTTGATACTACAAAGTGTACTTGACTATGTTGCACAATGATGAGATAATGTATTGTTTATCTTAGTAATACTGAAGACTAAACTGGTAGGCTTGATCGAGCAAAGAATGGAAAAATCATGTTTAAGCCAAGAAAAATTATAGTGTCGACCAAACAACAGTTGATTGCTGAGGAGGACAGTGTAAGCTGAGGAAATATTTTTAGTAATGACTGAGCTTTCTACATGAAGACCGAGTAGTTGATCAGAGTATTGACTAAGCATCAACAATTTTACATTTGAAGAGAATTTAATTTTGGAGTTAACATTGTTGAATTCTTGGATTATGTAAAATGTGTTGACTTTATTTATTGATTGTTTGAAAGCATTAAATGCATTGTAATTTTTTTTATTGTAAATCTTTAAGAGATTTGAGATGATTCTAGAAAAGGAGCTGAAGAACATGAAGCGAGTAGATTCAATGAATATGACCTAACCCTAAGATCTACGAATGAGATTGAGCAGCATAAGATGAGTTAACCTAATTGAGGAAAGTATAAAGGGTACCTAAGCATTTGGATATGTAGGTGTTGGATATGCAAGTGCATGGGTGAATAGAGAATGCTGGAAGATCAGTAAAGTTTTATTGACTATTTAAGCAGATAAGGCTGAAGGAGAATTGTGGTGGTTGCTTGAAGAAAAGTTCTGAGAAGATCATAGATGGAGATGGAAAATTTTCAAAGTCAGTAAACCAGCATTAGTGTACGGAATTAGATTTGATATTTGCAAAGTGAGTTGTATATTTTTCAGATAAATATTGCTGCTACTTTCTAACCATTATAACAGTCAAAATCCTTTTAATAGAGGTTGACCTAACAGTCATATGTTAAATCCTTTGAACAAGGTTGCATTCTAATGGAGTGTATGTAAGTCCTATGACTAGGCTCACTTTTTATAGGGTGATTGAAATCCTTTAACTGGGTCACACCTGATAGTGTGTATTGGAACCTTTGATAGGGTTGGCTTTTTACTGAGCTCACTTAAGAAGAGTGAAAATAATAGTAGCATGTTACAAAGTTGTTTTTCCCAAATTGGGTTTCCACTATAAATCCTAGTGTTAATACTTGTGTGAATGTTTTGGTTTGAACATTACTATGTTTTACAAGTTAAGTTAGAGCTAGGTAGTGAACTGCATTGTTGTATGTTTCTATTAATTAATCAGTGATGACCAAGTTTGTTTTGGTTATTGGATCTGATTTAAGGAAAAGTTTTTAAGTTTGTTTTATACATCAGGACTTGAGAACAACTAATTCCCCCCCCCGAGGCATGGATGTATGGGTGTCCATGTTGTCATTCTTGTGAAATTCATTTGGGGGTCACAAGGGAGTTCTTACTTGTGTAATATTGTGAAGGGGTTGATGGTTGATTTTATGGCCTTGTAAAGGAATTATGTGCAGCTTATTGGCCTTGATGAAGGCATGTTAGTTCTTATTTTATGGCATTCTCCTATTTGGGTAGATTCCACCTTCACCCCTACTATGGGTCCTAGGTGACCCATTTTGTGCATAGCCATGGGAAGAGAATTTGGTGTTCTTGTTTAGTTGTTGGTTTTATTTTGAGTATGTGATTGATGTATGCATGTAAATTCCCTATCCATATTTGTTTCCCCTAGCTCGGGGTGTTATCTCTAATTGAGCATTAATGATTGTCATTAGTATCAAAGACATCAGTCGGTTACCTATGTTAACCTAGTTGGTAAAAGAAAGCATCTCAAGCTAGTCGGTTAAGTCTCTACATCGAGTACATAATAGTTTTACTGAGCATCAAACACTGATACCGAGCATAGTAAACATCAAGCAGACTGGATACCGAGCACTAGTGTAATTACTGAGTAGTATATATAGTGTTTACCAAGGATCATATAAAATAGTATAGGAATCAGTAATGGCACATTTATCTATGGAAACGGTTACAACAGAATCACAAAACATTTTACCAAGATCGAGAGTAATTTATTGTTGGGATATTCATTAAATGCGATGAAGACCTTATGTAATTTCTTGATCTAGGTTATTTTTGTACACCATTTACCTTAGGGTTTTTCTCTAAGACATTGTAACCTAATTTTTTAAGCGGCATAAAATAGTAGGCTATATAATTGTATTTTGCATCATTTTGATGTAACTGTGGAGATGTATGAGTGAAGAAGGTCTTGAAGCATTAGGCCAACTTCAAGATTATCAGTTGTCAAATAGAGAAGAATAGTATTTAGGGTTATTCAGATTAAGCAGAATCAGACAAGGCTACTGAGTAGTTCAGAGCAAAGATCTTCACATAGAAAGGTGATATCTATTCAGTATTTCATTGATGTGTATTAGACAAGTTGAGTTGTCATTAACAGATAGATACCTATTATTTTCTAATCATTGTAACAAAGTTTTGGTAAAATCTCCTAATAGAGTAGACCTAACAGTCTTTATGTAAATCTCTTAACCGAGTGCACACTCAAGTAGTGTTGTTAAAATCCTATCACTTGGTAGATCTAACTGATCTCAAATGTTACTCCTAATAGGGTAAGATCACTAGAAGTGATCACCACTTGTAGCCCTAACAGGAAAACATTTTCTTTATGTAGTAGTAAAGAATTTGTGGGTGTCATCCCCATCGTAGTTTTTACCTTCTAACAAGGGTTTCTGCATTACCAAAATACTTGTGTTATGTGATGATTATCTTGTTGATTTCATGTTATTTACTTTGATAGTTAAATGAATGAATGATGCATACAAAGGATTCAAGTTATAGTTGAAGTTTACTACTATTTTTTGTCCAAGGTTTGAAAGGTTTATGAGTTGAAAGTTTTTTGTGGGCACTGATTCACCTCTCCCCTCTCAGTACCCTATCTCTCCAATCCAACAATTGGTATCAAAGCTCAATTCTCCTATTGGACATTTTAACCACTGAAGAGTAAAGATCTAGTCATGGAGAGGTATACGTTAGATAAAACAATAGAGAATCAAAAGATTCAAATGCACATGTTTGTTGAGTAGTATAAGCAATCCAAGGATGGCTTGAAGAATTTACTAGTTGAAAGGAAGAACCTAGCTATTTTACAAAATGAGATTGGTTACCATGAAGAAGAGATTAATGATTTTTTTGATCACATTGGATCTAGTTTAGGAAGTATTTCTAATGGATCTGAAAGTATAATCTCTAATTTGTCTGAAAATAATATTCACTTAACCGAACAAGTGAAAGCACTACAAATTAGTCAGGAATCTCAGATGGTGAGAATGGTAGAAGTAATGAACAATGCTAGATAGGCTGAGCAAGAAAGGAATATAGCTGTTGAAGGTTGAAGTCAAATGACTAAAAAACTTCAAGAAAAGGAAAGTGAGATACAAAGACTCACTATGCACCATTTTGAAATTTCCAATCAAATGATAACTATGAATTAGGAGGTCAATTGAGTAAATGGTGAACTATCAAGAAGACTTGAAGATGTAGAAATACTCAAGGAAGAAAATGAGAAGTTGATAAATGAAGTGAAAACTCAACAACAACAAAATGAAATGATGAAATTGGCTAAGGATAGTTCCAAAAAGATTGATTATTTTATGACTAATCAAAGAAGATTTGGAAGCAAAGCTGGTTTAGGATATAGTGGTGAAGGAGAATCATCCAAGCAAGTAGAACAAGTGAACAAAAATCAAATTCAAAGGCCAAAAACTTTGTCATGCTATAATTGTGGCAAACCGGGACACACTTCTAATGTCTGCATTAGCAAAGCACAAGGTAAACCTCCAGTCACTCCTAAGTTTAATGGTTACTATTATTATTATGGAAAATATGGTCATCAAGCTTATGAGTGTAGAGCAAAGCTGAATAAGAATGCTAAAAATCCTACCATGGAGAAATTATGTTATACTTGTAATGAACATGGACACACTACATGAGAGTGTAAGGCTAAGATGAAGCAAGTATGGATGCCAAAATAGAAAAGCAAGCCCAAGCCTTATCAACTGAAGAAACAAGGTAACTCTTATGTTTGGGATTATAATACATGGGTCATCTTTGTTGCATGTGGTAGGTATGGACATATAGTAGAAAATTGTTACATAAAAAGATGGGTTGGACAATCACAAAGTTGGACGAGCACTAGAATGGCATGCTTACATTGTCATAAGGTTGGATCTAAGAAAGGACTACAGGGACCAAGCACTAGAAGAAGGACATGCATTTGAGAGTGGAAACACTATTGTAGATATCATGAGAATTAGAAACACCATGTGGAGAAAGGCATCTAATGAGAATGTTGAGTCAAGTAATGCTATCAGTGAAACCTCATCCAATGGATTAGGTGACATCGGTACATCTACTTAAGGTGATATAGGTATGTATGGGATTGACATGTTAACTAATCATATTATTACATAGATTTCCTTATATATGATGAGCACATACTAAATTTGCATGAATAAAGATGCATTATGGTTTATATGTTATGAGCTAACAAAGTTATATAGTCAGTAAAAGTTAGATTGAGCAAATGGTTACCCATCGGTAATCACTATTCCAGGTTAACTGAGTATTAGTATCAATCAAGAGAGAAAGTCATGTGTTAACTGAGCTGATGGAATTTTGCAATATTCATTGAGCTGAAAATTGTCACAAATCGAAAAGTAGGTCGAGCATTAATGACATAAAATTTTAAGCAGGAAATTGGGAAATGCTATAAATACACAAAAGAGTAAGTTTATTTTCACAAAGCGATTTTGAAGAGTGATTATTTCATAGAGAAAGTTTGAGAAAAGAATATTTCAAGCTAATCCAAAGTAGTTGTAGATCAAACAGAGCACATTCTTTGACATATTCTGAGTAAGTTGAAACCCCTACCGAGCATATTCTTCAAACTTACCAAAAACCTAGTTTTTTGAAATGGCATCCACTGTGAGTACTTCTAAAGTTGTTGAAGAGGAAGTTAATCTTATAGTGTCGGCAAACTATAGTGAACCCAATTACAAGTCACACCCATAAGTTGCATCAAAAATGGATTCAGCAGGTGCTTTTTCGAGTATCCCACCCAGGGTTTTACTGGTTGAAGATATCTGATCATACATTCATTGCAAAATAGGTGAAATAGGAGATTTTGATATGAATGTGGCATACCAAGCACTATGTGATGAATATACAAAGTTGAAACTAGAGCATAAATAGATAGAAATGATTGGATTAACAAATGCCCTAAATTTTTTTAAGAACTTCAAAATAGAATGGATAAGGTCCGTGCTAAGTTGATATCATGAGGGCACATTTTGGCTAGATAGTCCGATCAAGGTAACAAATAAAATGATTAACAGGGTTACAGGGTATCCTACAACCGACAAGGCTAAAGCATTTCAAAGTTCATCTCAAGCCGATATTGAGAAAAATATAGGTGCAACATGGGACTACAAAGCATTAAAGATTGCATCAATTGTGGATCCAGAAGTTAAGTTTGTAGCGCATGTTATAGGTTATAAGTTCTTTTAGTCAAGTAGATTGAATAGTGTACTGTGGAGTGCTGTGGATATGGCTCACAAAATGATAAAGAAGGGTCATCAAATAGACCTTTCTGAGCTACTCCTAAAATAGGTTGAAGAGAATATGAAAACCATCCAGTCACAAAAGTCTAATAGCTATAAGTTTAGCTCACTATTAGTATGTTTGTTTTTCTATCTCCAAAAATTATTTCCTTCTGTCGATCACATAGATTGGCCTATCGACACACTGATCATTTCAAAAAATTTTGATATAATGAAAATTTTGGGAGATAATGTGAATAATGTTATAGATAGTTATTTTGAGGATTTTAAGATTAGGATGAGTCTGAGGAGCAGGATTCCAAGTTCACTAGTTCAGAAGTATGAGATGGATATTTGTTTCCTAGTGGATACTAACCATATAATGATTAAAGTTGTAGAGCCGAGGACAAAATGGCTAGCACCCATGGGTAATGAAATGGATCTTGATTTTAGTTTGAAATCAATCAGGGCTTTACTGGCATTGCTAAAGGACAAGAAGGTAGAGAGGTTTGGAACCTTTGAAGAGGTGAAATCAAGAATAAAAATAGGTCTTGCCATTGGAAAAATAACAAGAAAAGAAAAGAAAATGAAGAAAGTTTTAATTGAATAGTTTGGAGATGTATCTAACTCATATGAGGAGTAACCAATTGAATCTACAACTGAAGGTCAGTTAATGTTGGCTAAAAAACCATATGACAATGAGGAAACTATGTTTGAGAAAGAAAAAGATTCTATACCGGTTTCTTTCCCACTCTTACTCCAATGAAGAAGTAGTTGCCAGTGCAAATAGGTGCATGAACAGGGTCAGCAACCAGAGCTTCACCACCATAGAAAAAGGGAGCTGTGAAGGCAAAAAAACCAAAGGTGGCTACACTGACTAAAAATTATGCAAAGAGAGGACGCAAGGTTGTAGCTGAGGAACCGAGGAAAAGAAGAAGACTAATAAGATGTAAGGAAGACCTTGAGGAAGAAGAAAATGTAAATGACACAAGTCAATTCAAGGTTGCAAGTAACAAGGATAGAACTATTAATGATGTTGCTACTGACATCATAGAGAATGGAGATCTAACCGATCTGGAACTTACTCGGTTTGACAACATGTCTACCGAGGACCAAAATACAATTGAGGAAGCAGTCATCCAGATGATGATATGATTTAAAAGAGTTCTATTAGAGTTTGGACAATCACTGCCCAAGGCACTAGAAGAAAGAATAAATCAGAAGTGGGCATATGCCTTGGACACCAAGAAGAAGATGAGGGAAAAATCCCTACTTGAAGTTGCACCAAATCTAACTCTTGATGAAACTAATGAATATATGAACACTTACTACAAGAGATTCAAAGTAAAAGGTTGGGCTATGTAAATCTTAGATGAGAATTTGGCAGATGTTGATGAGACCAATCAACTCATGTGGACATCCATTTTTGCAATCAGAGAGAAAAATGCATTTCAAAATTTGTCTAAAAAGAGACAGAAGTCCAAAGGGAAATGTATATTTATTGATGATGATATAGAAAAGAAGAAAAAAGAGTCAGATGTATCATTTACTGAGGTGATTGATACAACACTTGCTAAATAAACTATGGATAGTTCATAGGATGCACCGAATCTAGTAGAGATCTAGATAGAGGAGAAAAATGATAATGATGTATTCATTAAGGAAATCACTAATAGTGATCTTGATGACAAAGATTAGGATGAAGCTATGAACATAGCACCAAATAATGCACATGATGAAGGTCAAGTTATCGAGTGTGCATTCACATCATTACCAGGAGAGCTTCCTATTCCTATTGAAGTAGTAGAAATCTTATCTCAAGAGAAACCTGAAGGCTCAGACCCCAACAAACCACAAGATACAAGAAGGGAACAAGCAATAGAAATACTAGAAGAGACAAACAAGCCTGAAGAAAAAGAGGCAATAGACACAAAATCAAAGGATCAAGAGAATCCTATTGTAACTGAGGCCACCCCACCAGACACTACATCAAAAGCTCCAACACAATCAACCAACAAAAAGACTACTGAGGAGTAGCAAAAGGATGACACAGTGTCAATCAAGCAGGTTACACAAAGTATAGAGGTAAAGGTACTTGTACCTTTTATTAAAAGTTTATCTACTGAACCTGAGAAGAAAAAGAAGAAAAAGAAAAAAGGAAAAGGGCTGATCACTTTAGATGAAATCATTGTCATATCAAAATGTGACCTAGGACCCTTAGACCTAAAGAATTGAGGAAATATGGGGAATTGTGTATAGGGAAGGCCACACAAGAAAAATTAAGGCAAGAGTGCAAGAGCAAGGAGATACTTGAGAATTTTAAGGATATCTTACAAGTAGTACTTGAGGTAAAAATAGATGAAGATATTCCCATCATGGACCAACTTGATGCACTAACCAAGGAAATAAATGCCCTAGATATTGAAGTAGAAAAGAGGATAGAAGAGCGGGAAAAATAAAAAATATAACATAAATTGGCATAAAGGATTAGCCAAGAAGTGGAAATTAATAAGGTCAAGCTTATCGGAGGTAATAACTGATATTCAGTCTATTACTCAATTAATAAGTCAAATCTTGATCAAGCTATGCACTATGGATAATTTCACTACCGAGGTGAGTGAAAAGATAAAAAAACTTGAGAAAGAAATTCAGTCCAATGCATAGGCATCCTTAACAGAGCCTCAAGCTTTTGCAAAGCACATCTTAAAAGTTCAAGAACTCTGACAGTTAAGAGCAGACCTTAGAAAGAAGGAAGAAACAATAAGTGATCAAGTCACAGAATTGCAAACTGAGTTGCTTCCCTACTTGAAAATCTTTGAGAAGCACATTGTGAAGGCACAAATGCTTGTTGCAACACTAGAAATCTCTATGTTGGACAACATTTTTGATATGCATGCACAAGTTGGTCTTGAGCATCTTACTCTCACCAACTTGAAAGAGGAATGGGAAAACCTCTTGGAGTCACTGAAGAAAATCCATAAGCACATTTTTGACAAGCTGTAAGTATACATATTCTTATTTGGCATTAATATCAAAAAGGGGGATAACATGTATATGCTAAATATGTATACAAAATGCTAAGTATACTACACATTACCGGGAGCATGCACCAAGGGGGAGTACAAATTTTTGTTGACTATGTATATGGTGAAGACAAGAAATATTTTTTGAGACATTTTCTCTATATACATTTTGAGTTTTGATACTAATGCCAAAGGGGGAGATTATTATCTCTAATTGAGCATTAATGATTTTCATTAGTATCAAAGACATCAGTCGGTTACCTATGTTAACCTAGTCGGTAAATGCAAGCATCTCAAGCTAGTCGGTTAATTCTCTACACCGAGCACAGAATAGTTTTACCAAGCATCAGACACT
The DNA here is from genome assembly GCA_027943335.1 of Chamaecyparis obtusa. Lineage (NCBI taxonomy): Eukaryota > Viridiplantae > Streptophyta > Pinopsida > Cupressales > Cupressaceae > Chamaecyparis > Chamaecyparis obtusa. The sequence goes on from BSBK01008758.1 coordinate 107,854, forward strand.
AATACTGAGTGTAGTAAACACTGAGCAAACTGGATATTGAGCACCGGTGTAATTACCAAGTAGTATATACAACTTTTACCAAGGATCACAAAAAATGGCATAGGAATTAGGAATGGCACATTTATCTATGCAAATAGTTACAATAGAATCACAAAATGTTTTACCAAGATTGAGGATAATTTATTATAGAAATATTCATTAAATGCGATGAAGATCTTATGTAATTGTTTGATTTAGGTTATTTTTGTACACCGTTGATCTTAGGGTTTTTCTCTAAGACATTGTAACCTAATTTTGTAAGCAGCATAAAATAGTATGCTATATAATTGTATTTTGCATCATTTTGATGTAACTGTGGAGATGTATGAGCAAAGAAGGTCTTGAAGCATTAGCCAACTTCAAGATTATCAGTTGTTAGACAAAGCATAACATTATTCAGGGTTATTCAGATTAAGCGGAATTAGACGAGGCTACCGAGTAGTTCAGAGAAGAGATCTTCACATAGAAAGGTGATGTCTATTCAGTATTTCATTTATCTATATTAGACAAGTTGAGTTGTCATTAGCAGATAGATACCTATTATTTTCTAATTATTGTAATAGAGTTTTGGTAAAATCTCCTAATAGAGTAGACCTAACAGTCTTTATGTAAATCTCTTAACCGAGTGCACACTCAAGTAGGGTTGTTAAAATACTCTCACTAGGTAGATCTAACTGATCTGAAATGTTACTCCTAATAGGGTAAGATCACCAGAAGTGATCACCACTTGTAGCCCTAACAAGCAAACCTTTTCTATCCACAGTAGTAAAGAACTTGTGGGTGTCATCACCACCATAGTTTTTACATTCTAACAAGGGTTTCCACGTTACCAAAATACTTGTGTTATGTGATGATTATCTTGTTGATTTCATGTTATTGACTTTGATAGTTAAATGAATGAATGATACATGCAATGGATTCAAGTTACAGTTGAAGGTTACTACTATTTTCTGTTCAAGGTTTGAAAGGTTTATGAGTTGAAAGTTTTTTGTGGGAAATGATTCACCCCTCCCCTCTCAGTACCCTATCTCTCCAATCCAATACGAAGGTGGCAGTTAAATGACCTAGGTTGGGAAGTGAGCCTCCATAGTCTATTTTATTTGTTTTGTAGATTTCTTAGGACAAGAATTGCTCATTTTTAGGGATTTAAATGAGAATTTGGATAGACTGTCTTCATGTTAATTGAGTTTTGCTTGGCTTGATGCCTTTGTGGAAGTTGTTTTAAAAGGGCTACATTAAAATGCCTAGCATATGAAATGCTTGTAATAGATAGTTGGTTAATCTATTTTCTTCAATCTCTTGTACCAAAATTAATATGAGAAAGATGAATTGATTTTCCTTTATGTTAGAAAAGAAGTGTTAGTAATGTTGTTTAGAGTTAGATGAAAGAAATGTAAATACTTTGTTGTTGTTTTGGGTACTTGCAAAGAAAGAAAAATATATATTTATTCTATAAAAATCAATCTCTTGTGATCATTTCATTTTCAAAGAAATTTATTCATATATTTGTTTAAACATTCTCTTAAAAGAGAGTTTATTTTCATTTTATGAAAAGTTTCAAATAAAATAAATGTTTTTAAATATAGTTACTATTACTTTTAAAAGAATAGATTTACTATTTATTTTTAAATGCTAACTTTAAAATGTATCTAGAGCTAGTTAATTCATCTCTACCTTGTAATTGGAGGAAATAAATAAAATGTCTATTTTACAAAGTGTGGAACGAATTCTTTCCGTTCTTAAATGTTTATGCTTTCTATGTTGAAAAGGTTGAAATCATATCTCCTTAATTTTTGCATTAATGTACAGGAAAGAAAATAAACAAAAATGGTTATGTACATAAATGTATATGTTTACATTTCTCTTCATTATGTTAATGCTTATATCACAATTATATGTAAATATATTAATAAACATATATATCTCACTACATATATATATATATATATATATATATATATATATATATATATATATATATATATATATATGTGTGTGTGTGTTAATATACTACATATATTTTATCGCAGCAACTATAAATTAAAATATAACTTATTAAAAATAAGTAAATTCCTTTTGAAAGAAAAGTAATGCTTTGTAGCGATCATAAATAAATATATTATTATATATATCATGTCAGATATATATAATAATATATTTGTATAATTTCAGATTTGGATGCCATTAATCTTTGCACTTTCCTTATGTTTAGATTAAAATCTTAATATTTTATATATATATTATTATATACACATATACCATTATATATATATATAGACACATCACACTGTGTAAATATGATAATGATTAAGGAAACTTTACCAAATAAATTTTTTAATGAAATAAAACTTTTCAGGAACCCTAATGCATCCCGGTCGTGCAGTGTGTAGGCACTGTCACAAGCGGTAATGGCCGCTACGAATAGTGGCACTACATTTGTCTCTAGTGGCTAAGGCCACTACAAATAGTGGTAGTGCCACTGCCGCAATGGTCAAGGATGTTGCGTGCAGTGACCTACGCATTGTCACCCACCCTTTTTTTATCATTGTGTGCCTAGTCGAGGAGGTGGCCTGTGAGTAGTCGGTGACCCATTTATAAAAAAAAAACTTGCATAATGTTAATGTTTGTTTTTATGTTAATTCCTTTCTCTTGCGCATTGCCAGGAAGAGATTCGATCTCTCAAATTTAAACAAATCATAACCACTACATTCATTTCTTCTAAGAGGAAGAAAAAAAAAATACACCAGTGGTTAGATAGGTAAAAAATTTTAAACAAAATAAATTTTATAAAAAGATCCTTACTAAAGAAAAAACGTATATCCATGGACATATGTTGTATCATTTGTATTAAAACTATACTAGAGATTTGATCACAATAGATTCACATAGGGCTTTTAGATAAATAAATCTATAAGTGTCAAAACTCTCTATTGCCAATCCTGAATCCTTCTTTTTGGTGGACATTTAGGATATTAAACTTAATCCTAGGGTTAATGAGAAACCTATAGAAGCACCCAGATCTAAATATATAAGACCTGATGCTTTAATGAAATAAAATTTTGTTACCAAGTTTCTAACATCGTGAAGCCTGAACCTCTTGGGTTGTATATGCACAAGTACATATGAAAGTATACACACACTGGAGTGTGTGTGTATACATTCATGTATACTTGGGAGTATACTCTTTTCCTTCCCCTTTCTCTCAGCCTCTAGCCAACCGGCAAACCCAAGACAACACAAAAAGATGGAATAAAGTAAAGCTAGAGATTAGGGTTTCAGGCCATGTTTTATTTGGCCTAAACCCTAATTTCATTTTAGGGTTTGGTTGACCATTGGATCATAACTTTTTATTTTATTTTATCTAATTCTTTGAAATATCTTCTTCACTAATTAAGTCAGTGGTTATCTAATTATGTGGACTTTATTATTCTCCTCTTTTAATTCTTTAAAATATGTATTTCTTTTTATTAATTTCTTGCCTTTTAGATTTTTACGTTTCCCCCTATTATTTGGGATTTGAATTGATTTTTTTGGGGGACAAGGCTATTATTTGGTTAGTTTTATTTTAATGTCATTTTATTAAGTATTGTTATTGGGTCTTTTCCTTTATTCATTTATTTATTTAATTGATGATTATGTTGAAGGAATTTTAATTTTGTGACAACATAAATGATTAATTTAATTGACCCTTATAATTCATCGCACTATTATTTCCTTTGGACTGTGGCTTTCCTTGATGGAGGTTACTGCTTTTTTTGGCAATTTGTTTATGGATGTCTAGCTATGGCCCTTTGTATGCTTGCCCTCCGTATGTAGTTAATTTTTGTTTGCACTATATATGCTTCTTATGCATAGTCTATATTCCTTTGATCGGGCTGTGAGTATTGTTGGATCAATGTGACCTATATGCTAAGGTCTTTTTGTAAACTTTTTATATATATTAATAAAAATATCTATTATTGAGCGAAAAAAAAAAGAAAAATCCCTAGGTAGGACCTAGGAATTATAGTGTCCCTAATAATTTATTATTGATCTAGTAATTGACATTATTTTAATGTTTAAAATCACTAAGTTGTGTGTGATTTATGAACCTTGAACATTAGTATTATTACAAATTAAACTAGGGAGATTTAATATTAATTTATTTGATTTAGAATTATTGTCTTTTTTTTGAGTGATTTGATTTAGGGATTTCTCCCTCATAATTTCTTTATGATTAACTCTAGTTAGGGGTTTCATCAGACTAGTGCACCTAATGTATAGGGGATGTCAGCAAGCCAGCATGTGCCATGAATCCCCTTGTGAGTTAGTTGTATTAGTTGGTGTTTTGCTTCTTGAATTTCAATGCACCTTAGTCTACAACCTGGTAGTTAGTGCCTTTTAAAAAAAATTGTTGTGTGTGTTTTGCCCTAATTTTGGGCATGACATTTTTGTATCAAAGCATAGTTTCAACTCTAGGAACCTTAACCCATTGCGTTTTCAACTTATGTCTTGTTTTCACTTGTGTAGGATGCCTCTAGTTACATGTAGGGGTCGTCGCCATGGGTGAAGTGCTAGGGTTTCTTGTGAGGAAATAATGGATTTTGAGCAGCATGTAGAGGGTGTTGGTGATGAGCCAGAACAACCTCCTGGATTGCCACCATACGCTAATCAAGATATTCTGAATTCCCTTCAGAATCTCACTGGTATCATTATGGAAATATTTCCACTAGGAGGCTACCAGATTGAGGTTCGAGAGAGGAGTAGGAGTCCTCCTTCCAGGTAGGTCAATAGACAGGAAGATTTAGAGGGTGAGTTAGTACACATGCTAGAGCCACCACCTAAGATAGTGCATAGAGCACCCCATAATACGGGGGATTAGATCAGAGAGATCCTACACCTTCAGCCACCACCCTTTTTGAGATCTATAGATGGGACAGAGGCATAGGCATGGTTGTTGAGCCTTGAGTGCTTCTTTGGGTTAGGCCCTTACGTGAGAAACCTAAAGGCATGTTTGGCAGTGCATATGCTTAGAGGTAATGCCTCTACTTGGTGGAGATAGGAGGAATATAAGCACCACTTGACTTTAGACACCCTCACATGGGAGGTTATCTTGAGAGATTTAGAGCTCGATACATGTCAAAGCATTTCAGATAGCATCATATTGACAAGGTCCATGACCTTCAGTAGAGAGGTATGTCTATGGTACAGTATGAGAGCAAGTTTCTTGAGCTCCTTCCCTACGTGGATTATATGAAGGATGAGAAACTTCAGGTCAAATGCTTTATTAAAGGGTTGAACCATGCTATTTTAGACATAGTATGGTTGGTACATCCTAGAGATTTTCATTATACCATTGAGAGATCCATGGTTGTAGAGGGGATCCATAATAGGTCTCATAATGCTTGGGATCAATCATAGAACTATAATTCTATGCCACAAGCTTTTGGTTTCCAGAGATCCCACTGGAAAGGGAATCAGAAGAACTCATCAGGATCATTAAGAGCACCTCAACAATATTAGTCTCAATAGAGTCAGAGATAGAGGCCTCCATAAGGATAGTAGGGCTCTAAGTCCAAGTAGTGGCATTCATAGGGACCTCAGCCTGATAAAAAATCTTAGTCATAGTAAGTGCCACCAGCTAGTACTCATCAGTCTTCTAGAAGTAGATTTAGTTGGTCTAGTATGATAGGTGGACAATAGCAGTCTAGATCTTAGGGGATCCAAATTTAGGCTAGAGGCCCATTTTACACTTGTGGTGCTATGGGGCACATCGCTAGCGATTATCCATCAGGGCATCCAATAGGTAGTCAAAGGGTAATAGCTTTAGAGCCTACGGTGGGAGAAATGGGCAGATCTCATCGAGTGTTTGCAGTGGTTGATAACTACCAGGCTGAGCATCAAGCCACAGTTATTGAGGCCATAGGTAGGATTGGAGGTATTAGTATTTCTATTCTATTTGATTTAGGAGCTACTGATTCTTTCATTACTACTTTTGTAGTGGAGCATTGCGGGCTAGTGGCAGCTAGGCAAGATGTGAGTTGGGAAGTTGAGTTAGCCTCAGGTGCTAGGGTGTTGGTTAGTTACTTGGTGAGAGGGTGTCAAATTTAGATTGGAGATATGACCACCATAGCTGACCTACGTATCACACCACTTGGATCCTACGATGTTGTCCTTGGCATGAGTTGCCTTTATGCCCATAGTGCCAAGATGGATTGTAGGCAGAAGAGGATTGAGTTTGTAGATGATTTTGGTGTGTCTTCGATAATCTTAGGATTTCAGAGACCTATATCTCTTCATGTGATTTCTACTATGCAGCTTAAGTGGTGCATGCAAAAGGGTTGTCAATTATTTTCCATCACCATCAGTGATCGATAGGAGGTTGAGAAGGAGCCTTCCCTTGACAATCATCCTATCTTGTGGGAGTTTGTAGATGTTTTCCCTTCAGAGATACCTCGTATGCCACCACCTAGAGTGGTGGATTTTCATATTGACCTTGTGCTAGGAGTAGAGCCTATATCTCGAGCACTTTATAGGATGACTACCCATGAGCTTAATGAGCTCAAGATTCAGTTGGAAGAGCTCTTGGAGAAAGGGCATATTTGTCCTAGTGTATCACCATGGGGTGCACCTATTATCTTCATTAAGAAGAAGGATGAATCTCTCAGGTTGTGCATGGATTACCAAAAGTTGAATAAGGTGACCATCAAGAATCAGTATCCACTTCCTAGGATAGATGACTTGTTCAATCAACTTCAGGGTGCCCGCCTTTTCTCTAAGATTGACTTGAAGTTAGGGTACCGTCAGTTGAGGATTGTGGAGAGTGATATCCACAAGACTACCTTCCATTCATGCTATGGCCATTATGAGTTCACCATGTTTTACCTCTGGACTCATGAATTCTCTAGTTGTGTTCATGAGTCTCATGAATGGAGTGTTCCGCTCTTTCTTGAATAAATTTGTGGTAGTAGTATTGGATGATATTTTTATCTACTCTCAAGATGAGCATGAGCATGAGGAGCATTTGAGGTAGGTTTTGCAGTGTTTAAGGGATAATCAGTTGTTTGGTAGTTTGTCAAAGTGTGCCTTCTTCAAATCAGAGGTTCACTATCTTGGTCACATGATATCAAGAGATGGGATTGTTGTTGAGCTATCTAGGATTAGAGCGATTATGGATTGGCCATCACCTACTATTGTGACCGAGGTCAAGAGTTTTATGGGACTTACAGGCTATTATAGATATTTTGTTGAGGGATTTTCTAGAGTGGCTCATCCTATCACTTCCCTCTAGAGAAAGAGGAAGAAGTTTGAGTGGACAGAGAAGTGTGAGAGATCTTTTTAGCAACTCAAGAGAGAACTCACTAGTGCACCTATTCTTGCAGTTCTGAATCCTTCAGTAGAGTTGGTGGTTTACACAGATGCATCTTTGGATGGTATAGGAGAAGTCCTTATGTAGGGTGGTTGAGATATTTCCTACGAGTCTAGGAAACTCAAGACTCATGAGCTTAACTATCCCACCCATGACCTTGAGCTTGCAGAAGTGGTGCATGCTTTGGAGAGGTGGAGACATTTTCTTTTGGGTCATAGATTTGAGCTTCACTCAGATCATCAGAGTTTGTAGTACATTTTCACTCAGCTAAATCTTAATGCTAAGAAAAGGAGATAGATGGAGCTCCTTTCTGAGTATTGTGTGTGTGAAAATTGTACCTAATTTGTAGACACAACACTTCAGTAAAACATTAGAGGTTAGCTATAATCAAAATCATGCAAAATTGAAATCTAATTTAACCAAGCGATTTACTGCCTTCTAATAGGTGTGAGATTAATGTTCTCAGATTGCTATCAAGATCAGTGACCTAGACGACACCTAAATGAAGGATTTGAATGCAAAACTGATATGAAATATGAATGCAATTAATCTATTTTTTTGATATTTTCTATGCAATAATGAATGATAACTTGATAGGAATCTATGCTATGAAAACTGATATGAAATCTATCTAACAATGATATGAAATATGAATCTAAATGAATGCAAAACAAGATTGATCTCACAAAGGTGTCGATTCGCAAGAGCTTTGATTTTCCCAATTCCAATTCTCCAGCATGATTGTGCAAATTTTGTGGATGAATTATGAAGAGCTGAGCCTTGGTTTTATAGAAATCTAGGGCTTTGGAGGTGCATGGAAGAAAGCCATAAATCACTCAAATTAACTCAGCTTGATTTTTGAGTTATCTGATAATAAAGATAATTTAATTCACAAAAACATGCAAAAGCTAAGTTTTAACTCAAAATAGAGTTTAGCTTTAATTGATAATTGATAGTTGTCTACTTTTATGATTGTGCATGTTTTATTTATGAATTAATTTAATAATAAAGTGATTTATGCTCAACTTAACTAATTTTTTAAAATAAAACAATTGATTTATGGGTTAATCAACTATTTTTCAAACTTTTATTAAAAACTATATTATTAAATAATGACAACTTGCTTTAATTAATTAAATAAAAATTTAATCAATTAGTCATAGGATATTGGATTTATTGTCAAAATTAAATAATACAATTAATAATAGATAGAATTAAATTTAATTACACAATTAAGTGGCAAGATATTAAATCTAATTAATTAAATATGAAAATATTCAATTAATCAAACTTTTAGGATAAATGCGATTTATTGCCAAATAATCATTAAATTAAAGATAATTAAGATAATTAGGAATATTGCTAGGAATATTTCCCGATGCAAAATTTAAGATAATCAATTATGATTCGATGATGTTTAGATGTGCCTTAGGTTAGGACTTTGATGTCAATTTCATTCGAATTGTTGATATAGAAGATTAATGAACTTATAGCCCATTTTTGGGGTATTACATTTTGCCCCTCTTTGAATTACTGTGTGAAGCGCAGTGGTTCAAAGAAAGTCTATGTTTGATAGAGATATGAAACTAATTCAAAATTGATAATTGATATGAGATAGAAGCTGATTGATATTGATTTGATATGGAGATAATAGGTCCTAAATGACCAAAGATAATGTTCACTATAACAGCAAATAAACCTATGATTGCAAAAAAGTGTCAAAACGCCTGATTCCAAACCTTAGGATTGCAAAGAAGTGAGTGAATGGTTCTAGACTCAATTGTCTTAGCAGAACTAGCAGGTATCACATCCGAATCCTTCAGTTGCCGAAGAACCAAGGAAAGAACACTATGATCTGATGGTTGCAAAAACTGATACAGTTTACAAGATTAGGAGAATACCAGATTGATATGGATCTTGATGAATCTGATATGCCCCAAGTGATGATAGATTTGCCCTAAGCGATGAGGTCTTTTTTGATGAATCAATAACTAGACATGGTTGTTGTCTTGATTACTAAGGAAAGATTGATATAATTTGATTTACAGACTTTGAATGATGTGCAATACCATGCCCCCTTCAGGATTAAAATTGAAATCTGACAAGAAAAGTCAACATTGAGAGTTTAGAAGCATGTTAATTGATTGGAAAAGTGGTTATACACATCCGGGAATGCATTCTACATCGCTTGGAGGTCCAAAAGACCAAGTTTGACTAGGTGAAACTATGAGTTGACCATAGTTGACCAAGTTGAAATTTTGATAGTTTGATGGAAGATAATCAGTTAAGTTGAATACTAGATTTCTGTGATGATTGAAGGTCGAATATGCAAGCAGTTAATAATATAAATGATCTCAAATTTGAATTTTGATCCCAAAAAAGGATTCTACTTGTTTTTTCATTGGAGGAACCTTCATGTGAGATTCAGCTCTTGTTAGATTTGAAGATGTGAATGGAGAATTGTTTAAGCATTGAAGTTCGTTTAGCCATTGTGAGATCACACAACATGCAAAATGCAAAGAGACGTGCAAAATGAAATGCAACCTAAGACCTAGGACCTAGTCACTGATCATGTGTCAATTTTTTATCATCATTGAACTTTTAGGTAACCGAAAAAATCAATACAATGCCCACTAGCTATGAAACCATAGACATATGAATATCAATTTGTATGTGCAAGAATCAATACAACACCCACTGGTCAACAACCATGGATATATGAATATTGATTTTATTTTTGGAATGTCAGATTAGATATAAGCACCAAGGCATAAATGCCAAGATGACCTGAATATCATGTCCATTTTGATATAGCAATTTGTATAAGCATCAAAACATAAACATCATGATGACCTGAATACGCCTTGAATTAAAAACACATCAAATAGCTAAGAGATCATTCTAAATCCCATGTGAATTACCCGTAGTGACCCTTTATCATTCACATCCTTAGGTAAGATCACATTTCACAATAGGAGAAAGAATTCGCTCAAAAGATAATAGTTAGATCAAACTTCCTTGAATTTTCTAGGTATCAATGGTCAAGGTACGCATGGCCATCCAATTTGAGATAGAGGCTCTTACAGTCGGACACCATTTCAATCTAGAATTTCCAAAGTTGTTAGATTTTCACATACAAGCAGAAGACAAAAAAAAAGATTATGCCCCTAGTCATCACTCTCTAAATCCTATAAAGGACATCATCGAAGAGCTTGAGGGGACACAATATGCAAAAATTTCAATGCGAATCAGTAAGCATACAAGGAGATAAAAGCATGAAAAAGCATAGATTGTTTTCAGTTTGTGTTTGATTGCGTTGTTGTAGATGCAAAATCCTTTCGGGAGACAAGACTGACTGACTGACTCACATGAAGCTTCAAAATGACTCTGACTAGATATGATACATCTAAGATATACTGGAGACCATGGGATATGACATTGATTGCCCCCAAGTGTTAAGCATTGATAGGATATAGACGCTTGAGCTGATTGGTGTACAAACTGACTTATTGAAAACTAGAAATGCAAAACAAACCGGGAGATATGTACAAACTAAAGCAAGACTGAAAGCTAGGAAAGACCATGATTGCACTGATAGATGGAGTATTTTGAAACAAGTGGCACCCGTTTGTCAGGTTTTCACCATCTTGGTAGAGATTCTATTTTTGCTACCAAGGTGCCTGTTTCCAAGTTTTCACCAAGGCACTTTTTGTTTTTCTTTTTTCATTTTTTTTGTATTTTTCATTTTTTCAATTTTTTTGTACTTTTGCTATTTTTTTATTTTTTTGTGAATCATCAAGGCACCTATTGCTAGGTTTTCACCAAGATGTTCATTTTTTCAGGACTTTTTCTGATTTTTATAATTTTTTCAAGACATTTTCTAATTTTAAATATTTTTTCAGGACATTTTACCATAGAATGAATGCCTTAGGTGTAGAATTTCTTCAGATGGAGAATGTTGATTGGTTCTTAGAGCTGTTCTGCTTCAGTCGTTGAGAGTTGATAGGCACCAGAGCCAAAAGTAGCAGTGATGACAAAGGGACCCAGCCAGTTGGGTTTGAACTTCCCCTAGCGTTCTCGATGGGATTGATTTTTAGGATTTTCTCTCAAGACTAGATTGCCAACATGAAATTCTCTATGTCTGACTTTCTTGTTGTAGCCTCTAGACATTCTCTTCTGATATACTCTGAGATGATCATACACTGCTTGTCTACACTCATCTAGTAGTTCAAGTTCTTGCAACCTAGACACTCTGTAGTCATCATCAGTTACTAGACCATGCATTCTGATTCTTAGTGATGGGATTTCAACCTCAATAAGTAGTACTGCCTCAGACCCATAAACTAAAGCAAAAGGTGTAGCCCCTGTAGGCATTATGATACTTGTTGTATAGGCCCATAGAGCTGGATTAATCATGAGATGCCAGTCTCTGCCAGTTTTGTTTACTATTCTGTGCAAGATCTTCAATAGATTTTTGTTGGAAGCCTCTGCTTGGCCATTCCCTTGTGGATAGTAGATAGAAGACCAATGTTGTGTGATCTTGAATTTGGCACATAGATCATCTAGGTCTTTATTCCTGAATTGCCCACCGTTATCTATGATTATGGAATGAGGTGTCCCATATCTGCATATGATATAGTTCAATATGAACATAGATATCTATTTCCCTATTGCTTGTGTCAAAGGGACCACCTCTACCCATTTTGTAAAATAATTTGTGGCTGTGATTATATGGGTATGTCCATTAGAAGGATGAGGATGAATCATCCTGATAAGATCAAATGCCCATTGATGGAAAGGCCATTGTGTTGTAAAGGGGATTAGATCCCTCCCTGGAGCATGAATTAGGTTGCCATGTACTTGACACTTTTGACAATTCTTAGCAAATTTGATAGCCTCTTTCTCCATTTCAGGCCAATAGTACCTAGCCCTAATAAGTTTTTGAGCTAGTGTTAAACCGTTCGAGTGTGACCCAGAAATACCATCATGGACTTCCTCTAATGCACATTGAGACTCTTCCCATTCTAAACATCTAAGTAGCATACCATCTATACCTCGTTTGTATAGATCATTACCAATGATGACATATCAGGAGGCATTATGGCTAAGGTATCTCTTTTCATGGCGGTTGAAGGTATCGGGGATGGTTTGGTCTTGGAGATAGGAAAATAGGTTTTTATATCGGGATGAATCATGACCTACAACAGTGTAGATCATGCGGGTTTCAGGGGAGTCATATGCAGGAGGGTAAAAGCACAAAGTTGTGTCACGTTTTAGGACAACTTATCAGCATAGCTGAATTTGAGTATTTCTAACTAAAATTATTTTTTGTCAAACATATGGTCTAGCTAGATTCATTCTAGCTAAGTTAGATAAGTTCTCCACCTTTTCCAATTGGAAATATCTATTAAAAGCATGCTTTATAACAATTCCTAAAGAAATAAAATTATTTCAGAAAAGCGACGTTTCAATAACTGTTACTCTTTTTAGTGATATTTTTTTACAAATATAAAAATACCCTTTTTTAGAGCACAGAGTCAAAATTATCATCATATAATTTTTATAATATTTTAATTAGATTTAATATATTATAATTTCAAAATACTCCAAGTAGGTATTTTCACATTCGAGAACAAGATGCTTCAAAAATAGAAAAAAATAGTAAAGCTTATCAAAAAAATTGAAAATTTATATTTAACACTAGAGGAGAGAGTAATCTTCAAGAGTGTGTCATTTATTTTGTGAATGGTGTAGATTTGATAGGGGAAATTTGACGCGAGATGAAAACTGTCGATTTCAGGTATGTTCGACTTTGAGTAGTTATATTAGAGAAAATATACATTGAAAACTAATTTTTCTTCTTTTCTACACTAGCTATACATTTTATCTATAACATATTTTGAAATCAAAGGAAAAAAAGATTATTTGCATATACTTTTTTGTTGCGAACAAGACCCTCATTTTAAAGTATTTTTCAGAAAGTAAAAAATGGACTTAAAAAATTTAAAAACTATATGAATTCTTGTTCAAAAAAAATTAAAAAAATTATAGGCATAAACTTCATCCACTTTTACACATTTCATTAGTTTACATCATCTCCAAATTTTAAACATAAATGCCATTTTTATGTCGTTAAAGTTAAAAAATTTGTGTGTTGTTGGCCTTTTCCTTTATAAAAGTGTGACACAGCTTTGTACTTTTACCCAGGATAAGATAGTGCTTCCACTAGAAACTCGTAGCATAGCTCATGTTCAGGCTGCTGTAATAAAGTAGATAGTGTTTCCATTACATCGGCAGCCTTGTTCTTCATTCTAGGAATTTGCTCAAATGTGATAGATATGAAATATTTCTTAAGATCATCTACCATTCTCTTGTAAGGAATGAGCTTTTCATCTTTAGTTTGGTACACATCATTGACTTGATGAATAACAAGTTGAGAGTCTCCATGAATGTGTAACCCTATTACTCTCCATTCAATTGCTAGTTTCGTACCATTCAAGAGGGCTTCATATTCCACAATATTGTTTGTGCAGGGGAACTTTACTCTGAATGCTTTTGGGATGGAGTATCCTTGAGGAGTTATGAACAATATGCCTGCTCCAGATCCATTCTATGTATAGGAGCCATCAAAGAACAATTTCCATTCTCTAGAAGATAGGTGCATAATAGAGGAGTCTGAAAATTCCATTTGCATTGGTGTGTCATCAAACATGGGTGCATCCGCTAGTTGATCAGCAATAACTTGACCTTTTATAGCTTTTCTTTCAACATATTCAATGTCAAATTCACTTAGAAGCATGACCCATTTAGCCAGTCTACCTGTGAGGGAAGCCTTGCTGAGTAGGTATTTTAGTGGATCAATTTTTGCTACTAGATGTGTGGTATGAGCTAACATATAGTGTCTCAGTTTCTATGATGCAAAGATCACAGTGAGACAAGCTTTCTCAATCATAGAATAGTTCTTTTCATACGCCACCAATGTTTTGCTTATATAATAAATGGCTCTTTCCTTTTTCTCTTCATCATGTTGCGCTAGCAATGCCCCTAGTGATGTGGCTATTGTGGAGACATATAAGATCAATGGCTTCCCATGAATAGGAGGCATTAACATAGGTGGATTTGATAGATACTTCTTGATATGGTTAAATTTGTTCTCACATTCTTCATTCCATGTAAAGGTCACACCTTTATGTAATGTTTTTGTAAAAGGTTGTGATATGTCCGCTAGCTATGATATGAATCTTCCGATAGATTGAACTCTTCCTTGCAACATCCTCATTTGACTGATATTCATGGGAGGTTGCATCTCTATTATAGCCTTGACTTTAGCCGGATCAACTTCAATGCCCTTCTTTGAAACTATGTATCCTAACAGCTTTCTAGAAGTGACACCAAAAGCACACTTCTTAGGATTTAGTCGGAGACTAAAATTTTCCATTCTATCTAGGATCATGCTCAAGTCCTTTAGATGTTCAGTTCTGATAATAGATTTTTCTAAAGTATCATCAACATAATCTTTCATAGTTCGATGCATCATGTCATGGAAAATAGATGTCATTACTCTTTGATATGTAGCCCCAGCATTTTTAAGCCCAAATGGCATGACATTCCAACAGAAGGTGCCCCATGCACATGTGAAAGCAATTTTCTCTTGGTCCTATGGAGCAATTTTTATTTGGTTATATCCAGAGAAACCATCCATCAAGGAATACATCTCGAAACCCGCAGTCATGTCCACCATCATATCAATGTTAGGTAGTGGAAAGTTATCCTTAGGGCATGCTCTATTCACATCTCTAAAGTCTATGCACACTCTGATTGACCCATCTAGTTTAGAAATAGGTACAATATTAGAGATCCACTCGGCATAGTCAATAACTCAGATGAATCCAGCATTCAGGAGCTTCTCTAATTCAGCTTTTACCAAGAGTGCAACGTGAGGATGCATCTTTCTCAATTTTTGCTTGACAGGTTTGACATTTGGAGTAATAGATAAATGATGCATTATAAGATTAGGATCCAATCCTGGCATATCTGAATATTTCCATGAAAAGTTGATCTTCTTCTCTGTTAGGAATGTTGTAAATTTTTGTTTCTCTTCTTCTGATAATGATTGTGCTACATGTACCAATTGTGGTTCCTCTATTGTACCCAAATTGATGGATTGAGTGGGCTCAATTAGAACTGGAGATCTATCCTATAAATGACTCGGAAGGACATCAAATATCTCATCCTTAGGTGACTTAGAGAGGTTTTCACCTTTGGATACATCTTTTATTTGTACTTTTGTAGGTTCTGAGACTGCCACAAAGTGGTTTTCACCCTCAGAACTCTTTTTCTTTTTCTTTTTATTCTTGTTTTTCTGACTAAGATATTTGATGTCCGACTCGGTCATGCTGACGCTCAGTTCACTGATGGAAGTACTCATAGGCTCAACTACATTGAGGTAGTAAGTGAGGGCATAGTCATTTGAAAAGGTATAAATACCATGGCTTGGATTCATGGAGGTTTGATCAATAAGTTCTGGATATTTGATAGTCAAAGTAGGGAAAGACTGGGAGATAGTGTTTACGGATATGGATCTATCATCATTGGTCCTAACCTGACACTCAAGTTCAAAGGTGATACTACAACTTAAGACATCCAATTCATGAATAGGCTCAATGTCATCGTGGGAGTCCAATTCAGCCATAGGTGGATCAAACTCGATAGGTTCATCATTTTGCTCTAGAATTACATTGGTTTGAGGTGCATATTGGTGAATAACATCAACATGTTTCTCTGTGATAAGCTCATCCGGTTCTGGGATGACTCCCCATTCATAGTCATTAGATTCATCTTCTGATTCAGGATCTCTAGGAAATCTTAGAACATGAGTAAAGTCAGGGTGAATACCCCAAGAAGGGTTACCCTCAGATTCTGATTTGTATTCATACTCTTGATTGTTTTTGAGATTAGCTGGTTCTTGTGTTGCAACTATCTCTTGATTGATAGTAGGTTCTTGTGTTTCTACTACATTAATTATTTTGATTAGATCATCTTTATCATCAAGAAGGTCTTTGATCTCTTTAGGCAATTCTTCATAGGGGATGAGTTCTAAACTATCTGAATCACTATCAGATGGTTCTATTTCTTCTTTCTTAAGAAGAGGTTCCCCTAGTGCGATCTACTCTATGACATGAGAGCAATTACCTTTGAGGTGATAGGGTTTCTTCATAAATCCTAAGCCAACTTTGTTTTTATTTTCTCTACCAGTATGTGGGAGAGGTACCTCAAGACCTTTTCCTCTAATTCCTAGAGGTCCTTTACTTGAATATCCCATCTTAGCTATTAATTTATCTCCTGGACCATATGACTTGGAAGAGAGTTTGGAGACTGCAGAGTCACTAGTTTGAACAACTTGAGATTCAGGTTCATCTTTGTACAGCCATGATAGCATAGCCTCATCCTCTTCAAATTCTTGCTTGGATACTTGTTCTGCTACAAAATTCTTTTTATATGCTTCAAGAGGTTCTTTAGAGTCTAGTTTGGATTGTTTCAAAGATTGCCCATAAGACTTAGGCAAGATAGGGAGAGATGTCAAAGATAAGACTAGCTCGATAGTATATTCTCCCATACTATTTTCTTTGATATTAACCTTTTTTGCAAGATCTTCCATTTTAGATGTGCATGCCTCTTTAGTTGGTTCAATAGAAGATTCTCTGCTATTAGGTACAAGCATATCTACACTTTCTTTCAAGGTTTTGCAAGTTGTATTCAGATCTGCGGGGATAGTAACCTCTACTCCTTCATAAGGAAACTTAAAACATTGATGGTATGTAGAAGGAATAGCTTGCATTTCATGTATCCATGGTCTCCCTAGAAGGATGTTGTAGGCCAAAGGTAGATCAAGCACTTGACAAATGGTATCTTTGATAACTGGACCCACTCTGATAAGTAAGCCAATGGTGCCTTTAGAAGATCTTTCTTGTTCATCATAGGCCTTGATAGTTATTTTCTTTCTAGGATCAATAGCCAATTTGAAAATCCCAATTGTGTGATCAAGCTGTAAGAACAAATGTTTAGGCCAACACCCCCATCTATCAACACACATTTGACTCTACAGTTCTGGATCAAGACTTCTATATGCAAAGGCTTATTATGTGGGTGACTCAAGGAGTTGTCATCTTCTTCTGAAAAGGAGATATATTGCGGAGATGTAAGATGTCCAACCATAGTCTGGAACCTATCTAAATCAAGGTCATTAGGAACATTGGAACCAAGAAAAGCTTTATCAAGAATGGCTCTATGAGCTGGAGATATTTGAAGCAACTCAAACATGGAGATTTTTGCATTAGTGTGTTGGAGTTGTTGAAAAATTCTATAAGATGTAGGCCTTGTATCCTTTGGATTGGAAGATTTGGAAGTAGCCTTTTGTTTAGAAGCAGATGAAAGATTGAAGGGCACCTTAGGGACATTTGATGAATTTAGGATTTGTCCTTTCAGATGTGTTTGAGCTTGTGGTTGAGTAATTGCATTAGCTAAGGAATGATCTTTGTCTCTTCGTACAATTGTGATGACATTGCAACTTTCAGAGAGACATGGTTCAACCATATTGATGACAACATTATTTCCAGGGTAGGCATAGTTGAATTTTGCCCCCATATTAGGCTGAGAAGTTGAAACTTTTTGACCATGTTTCAGAAATGGTTTTGTGAATGCTGTATGATCATGATTGCTTTTGGGATTGTCAATTATGATGTCTCCACTATCAACTAGATCTTGAATGGTATGCTTCAAGTGGTAGCAACTACTAGTTTTGTGACCTTTACTCTGATGGAAATCATAGAATTCATTTTCCTTCCACCATATCGGTTTAGGGTCCTGATCATTCGGTCGGATTGGTGGTAAAGAGATGATGTTATTAGCTAGTAGAGTTTTCATAGCTGATTCTAAAGACTCTCCTAGAGGAGTAAATTTTTTATGTTTATCCCATTTTTGTATTCTGGCTTCCTTTGAGATGGTTGAGAAGACTTTTGTTCTGAAGCTTTAATGGCTTGAGTACCAAGAGAGATTGTAGGTTGGTGCCTTTGATGGGGCATAGACAGTGTCAACAATGCCATCTATGATGATGCCTTTGTTCTTGTTCCAATTTTTGTTCTTGTCTTTAGAACTAGATCCTAATTCGTACTTGTCTTTTTGAAGTGTGATTTCTCCTTTTTTCACAAGCACTTTTTTTATTTTGATAGAATTATCCACCATCTTATCAAAAGATGTATGATCTTGCATTTGTAGAGGATAATTGATTTCTGGAACAAGGTTGTTGATGAAGATTTCCAATTTTTTTGTTTTTGGAATAGGTCTGGCATATAGAGAGAACTTCTTCCTCCATCTCTTGAGAAATGTTAGGAATGGTTCCCCTGGGTATTGCTTGAGATTATAGATATCAATCATGGTGACTGGATGATGAAGGGGTGCTCCCCTTAATACCACAAACACATAACAGAAATAGAGAAACAACAACAATATTATGCCAGAATAGAAAATTGGCTTCTTATTATCTCTACAAATGTGGAATTACAAACTTTCAGAATTACAATATGCAAAGCCACGTGGGCATTCCCTTACAATATTTTGTAGGACAAAGCCTCAAATCAATACCCAGATCTACTACCCAAAACTATTCTGAACTGCCTAAGACAATAATACAGCCTTCCTTATATAGGCAACTTTCCACCGCCTGGGAAGGTTCCAAAATTTTAGCCAATAAGGCCGACCAAACTTAGAATTATTTTATTTTACATTTTATTACATCATAGTCAGCTCAAGATAACCTTTGAAACCCAAACATAAATTTTGAAGAAAATTATTTTCCGCCATTTCAGGTGGCCCAACTTCTGAAGACCATAAGTCATCACCAGTTGACCCGATCGACTATTATAACGCCATTTCAGAAATGCCACGAAGCGCTCTACAAGCTTGACCCATGCAAGTGCCCATCACCCAAATTTTCAAGCTCATTCAGGGCCTCTAAAGCCTTCAAAACTAAGTTCAAAGTTTTTGTACCCTACTGCCAATACCAAAAATCTTCAATATCTTCCAATATACACTTGACCTGGCAATGAAACTTTACTGGCAGACTTATATGACCAAATGAACATCCAAGAAAGAAATCAGATCATTCTGAGCACATACGAAAATTACCAAAAAATAGTAACTTTCCATAAATAGCAGCTCTACACAAAATAGCCCTTATTGAATATAAAAATAGAAATATTTTTTTGGGTGATGCAAGATTGCTCTTACACCCAGGATGCTCCTGCATCACTGGATGTTGAATATTGTAAGAGTATTACTGGTAGAACAATTTGATCAACTCCTCAAAATTTTTGATAGTAGAAGGTAGTCTAGAGAACTAGTGGATGATTGCTCCCCCTAGAGATCAAGGGAAGAGACACATCAGATAGGTCGGTTCATGCATGAACTCCATTGATTGCGTACAAAATTCTCTGACATGATCTTGAGGATCAGAGTGTCCATCATACTTGTCATACTTTGGCATCTCCACTCTTTTTGGAAATGGTGACATATACAAGTTTTTGTCAAAAGGAAAAGGGCATAGAGCTTCCATGGAGAACTCTTTGGGTTCCTTTTCTTTCTCAAGGCTATTAAATTTGACTTGTAAAGCATGTATCTATTTCGTGATAGCTATGAGTGGATTCTCTTCCTCATGTGTAATGATGTCTTCAATATTAAAGTTGGGAGGAAGTTTAGCTCCTTGATGAGCTAATTGTAAAAAGTATGCTTCTCTATCTTCTTTCAAGAAATGCTTCATCATTCGTTTGAAGTTATCATCATTTTGATATTGAGCAATTTCTTTAGGTGTGGCTTCTTGATCTGCACCATGTTGAGATTGAGCTCTTTGAGAGCCAAAATTTTTCCTTGCTTGAGACATGGTAGGAGTTCGTGGACTCCCTGGATTAGATTGATGAGGGGTATGTTGAGTACCTCCATGATTTGATGGAGGAGGTAAGTAACCAGATTTCAATCGATAGTTGCCAAGACCGTCATCCTCGTAAAGACCAGAATTGATGAGTTTCTTAAGAGTTGGAGTTTGGAGAGTGGTGATAGATTTCTTGTGAGAGGAAGCTCTAGTCTCCACCATTCACCTCAAGTGAAACAAAAGAATAAGATCCAGATAACCGAAGAATGAATTGAATCAAGATGATCAGATGACGCAACCTTGTCAAGGTTTGATTGATTTGAAGATTTGATTAGATGTGGATGAAGGATACTATGCCCTGGATGTATGGGTAGGTTACCAAAGATAGCGGACAAGATATCACAACACTTAGTCATTTTGATGATTGAGTGAAGATTGATAGTTATGACAAGGTTTTGACACAGGACGATAAGGACTCAAATTGATTAAACAAAAGGCTGAATCAGATTCAAAAGGCCACTTTAGGAAAATGATTGGATTCTAAATAGCTACTGCTTTGTTCTTGACACAGTGATTTGATCGATAGATTCTAAAATTAGGCTGAAAAAGCTAAATATCTGGAAATTTTGACAACTTTCAAAAATTTCCCAAACAACACTCTACAGACTTGTACGACAGTGGGTATGCTATGAAATGACAATTGCAAAACTCGTATGAAAATTGCAAGAAATATTTTGACTCTTAGAATTTTTTGGCATCAAAACTCATACGACACTGGGTTGGTTATCATACGATAGTTGGGTAGCAATGAAACGACAGTTTAAAATCTCATACGACAGTTGCAAGATTTTGACTTTGAGAATTTACTAGCATGGAAACTCGTATGACACTGGGTACTCAATCATACGATAGATGGGTTTCAATGAAATGAAACTTGATGGAAACTCATATGACTTTCTGACCTCCTGAGATGACTTTTGACTCTAGAAAAGGATTTTACTTTAGATTTTTGCAAATTTTGATTTTTCAGATTTGAATTGTTTGCAAATTTTAATGTCTAGATTTGAGGATTGTAACAGATTTGTTCATTTTCAGTAACCAGATAGATAAACAAACATGCAAAATAGCAAGCACATGATTTCAAGCATGTCTAAAAATAATGAACAAGGGCAAAAGCAACCTAGCGCATGAACAATCAAGTGACTTATTCATTCTAATCCTCAGAAGCGCTAATTGTGTATGTTCCAAAAATGTTTTGCAATAACGCACATATACCCTATAAAATGAAGATTTGGCCTTGCTAGGGTTTTTAGTAATGGTTTGACTCTACAACTTTTATGATCCAAAGGGGTGAAATCCAATCCTGGTGCACCAGGGTTTTGACACAGTCTGAGAACTTAATCTTCAGGAGCTGCTAGGGAGATCTGACAACCCAACAATGAACCATACCCGTGGAGATTTCTTCCACAAGGACATTTATATAGTGGCTGTCACTACGATGGCAAAAATGGCTATTACCACTTGAGGTTCCATGAACGTAGTTTTCCCTATGAAGGGATTGTCCGCTACGGTTAACCCTCTCTAAAGGTGACTCACAATAGTATACCATAAGGGGACTTGGCTCCAGATCCAAGGTTTTTGACACCTTTTCACTTTTAACCCAAACAAAGCAAGCAGATTAATCTGACACGCCAAGACAAAGTTTGTCTCACCAAGGTCTATGATATCAACCCCACGTGATCTATCAACCCCTCCAGAGAGAGAATGTATTGATCAATAAGAGAAGACACACTAACCAATTTTGATTCACCAAAGCTCGTGATGTCTACCCCACGTGATCTATCAACCTCTCCTGGGAAAGAATGTATTGATCAATAAGAGAAGAAGCACTAACCAAGTTGAATGTGAAACACACTAAGTATCCTCCCTACCTACAAGGATTCTGTTGTCAAGAAGGATTTCGCTAGGAAATCAATCTCTCAAGAATCATGAATAGTGTTCATAGGGCCTAATTACTATGTGAGCACAGATGTATGTTTCCAAAAGAAAATCTACCAAAAGTATCCAAAAAGTAGAAAGAGGAACACTTAACGCTTAAAGCGAATATGAGATGAGTCCACAAGGTGGAACACTTAACACCTCACACAAGCTAAAAATGTGTCCCCAACTTAGAAAACAAGTGAGTTCCTAAAAGCACAAAAGGGTTGACTGGTGGAACAATTAACGCTTCTCTCCTATAGACCCCTCCCCTTTATGGTGCTGAGATTGCAACCACAGGGCGGAATGAGGGGCTGGTAGATTAGTGAGTCCAATAACCCAAGATAGCAATCAAGATCAATCACAAGTATCTGAGACTACTTAATGAATCTTTAAGGGGTCACAACCTAGTATCAATTATGCAAGTGTGTAAACCAAAAGCATGAAAAGAATCACCCAAGCTAGACACACGAGAGATTTATTTTAAGCCCCAAATCAAAATATTATCAGCACAAGTGGAATACCTGAGATCCTCGCAACATGCTTAGTAGATTTTTACCTAATTTTTAGCAATTTATGCACTTGTTCCAATCAAAACCAGCAGGAGTCAATCAAAAATAGAGAATTTCAATTGTTAAGATTAGCCGTTAGTCAAAATCTGAAAATCAAATCTGACAAACTACCTGCAAAAATGAAACGACAATTGAAATCTGGTACCGAAATTTGTACGATAGTGGGTCTGTTACCAGATGACAGTTGAAACCTGATGCTGAAACTCGTACGACACTGGGTCTATTACCATACAATAGTCCAAAAACTCGTATGACACTAGGTGTCTGATGAAACGATGATCCAAACTCCAAATGATAGTGGGTGCCTGATGAAATGACACTCTGTCAATTGTCGTATGACAGTGGGTTCAAAATCATATGACTTTTGTCAGAAACTCGTACGAAGATTGTACGGACAAAAAATAAAAATCATATTTTTGCACAGAAACCGAGGAGAAAAAGATAGAAATTGATAGAATTTAATTGGAAACTCATTTCAGGGCCCCACGGTGGGTGCCAGAAATGTGTGTGTGAAAATTGTACCTGATTTGTAGACACAACACTTCAGTAAAATATTAGAGGTTAGCTATAATCAAAATCGTGCAAAATTGAAATCTAATTTAACCAAGTGATTTATTGCCTTCTAGTAGGTGCGAGATTAATGTTCTTAGATTGCTATCAAGATCAGTGACCTAGACAACACCTAAATGAATGATTTGAATGCAAAACTAATATGAAATATGAATGCAATTAATCTATTTTTTTGGTATTTTCTATGCAATAATGAATGATAACTTGATAGGAATCTATGCTATGAAAACTGATATGAAATCTATCTAACAATGATATGAAATATGAATCTAAATGAATGCAAAACAAGATTGATCTCACAAAGGTGTTGATTCGCAAGAGCTTTGATTTTCCCAATTCCAATTCTCCAACGTGATTGTGCAAATTTTGTGGATGATTTATGAAGAGCTGAGCCTTGGTTTTATAGAAATTCAGGGCTTTGGAGGTGCATGGAAGAAAGCCATAAATCACTCAAATTAACTCAACTTGATTTTTGAGTTATCTTATAATAAAGATAATTTAATTCACAAAAACATGCAAAAGCTAAGTTTTAACTCAAAATAGAGTTTAGCTTTAATTGATAATTGATAGTTGTCTGCTTTTATGATTGTGCATGTTTTATTGATGAATTAATTTAATAATAAAGTGATTTATGCTCAACTTAACTGATTTTTTAAAATAAAACAATTGATTTATGGGTTAATCAACTATTTTTCAAACTTTTATTAAAAACTATATTATTAAATAATGACAACTTGCTTTAATTAATTAAATAAAAATTTAATCAATTAGTCATAGGATATTGGATTTATTGTCAAAATTAAATAATGCAATTAATAATAGATAGAATTAAATTTAATTACACAATTAAGTGGCAAGATATTAAATCTAATTAATTAAATATGAAAATATTCAATTAATCAAACTTTTAGGATAAATGTGATTTATTGCCAAATAATCATTAAATTAAAGATAATTAAGATAATTAGGAATATTGCTAGGAATATTCCCCGATGCAAAATTTAAGATAATCAATTATGATTCGATGATGTTTAGATGTGCCTTAGGTTAGGACTTTGATGTCGATTTCATTTGAATTGTTGATATAGAAGATTAATGAACTTATAGCCCATTTTTGGGGTATTACAAGTATGACTTTGATGTTCATTACATCAAGAGTAAGGAGAACATGGTTGCAAATGCCTTGAGTAGGAGATGTGATGCAGGAGCATCTTAGGTCCTTGGCAATCCTGTGTCACCAAAAACATGTTTGAGTTTCTTTGTGTTGCTCAGTTCCTTCTTTGACCGAGTTGGTTTGGTGTTTCTCATTTTCCTTTATTCACTAATGTTGGTCAATTATCTCTCTGGTGCTTGGTGAATTTTCCTAGTGCTCAGTGATGCTTTTCTGGCACTCGGTTTCCTTTCTTACCGAGTTGTTTGTTTTGGATTTCTTTTGAGGTTGACTTGTGCATTTAATTTGGGTCACAGATTTAATGTTGTTATCCACCATTGGGAAGTGTGTGGACCTAGATCTAATCATTCCTTCCATTAATTATGGATCTAAAGGCCGACTCAGTTTGGTATCCTCCTATATAAATGTAGTTGTTTTGTTAGAGATAGGGAATCAATTTTTGGATCAAGATAGAAGATAGAAGTTTAGAGATTTTTGGCAAATCCTCAAATGTTTGAGGAATTTTTTACTTGATTGTAATATCTAGCCAACATTGGGAAGGCCCCATAGCCTGACATGTATGAATCAATTTGAAGATAATATATGAAAGCATCTACATTTCTCTCTCCCACTTGTGTTGTTGCTTTTGCATGTTGTTCTACAAGGTGGATCTAGTTAGGGTGTGCCATTTTTGGCCCCTCCTATCCTTCCTTGCATTAGGTGGTATCAGAGGGAGGTGAGATATGGATCTAGGTTTGAAGGTTCCTTCTTGTGAATCCCTAGTTGAATTTTTGTGGGGTAGTAGATTGCGATCTAACCTGCAATTATAGAGGGTTTTCAAGATGGTTCATGGGAGGTGAGATGCAGATCAAGGATTGGCAGACATGTTGAGAGAACTTTTTGATAGACTAAAAGCTGTTGAAATAGCCCAGAGAAGAGGAAGACATCTTGAAGATGTTAGTGATGATGAAGTTGAGGAAGAACAAGTGAATGTGGAACCTACACTTGTGATGGGTCGGGGTGAGGAAAGATTCTTGAAGGCTTTGACAAGTCTAAATTCTACACCACATTTCAATCCTCTTGAGTATGGTGGAAAATTGGATTCAAATCAATTGGTGGAGGGATCACTGAGATGGAAAAGAACTTTGAGTATGAAAATGTAGCTGAGGAAAAGAAGGTGAAAATTGCAAGCACAAAGTTGAAAAGTCATGCATCCTTGTGGTGGGAACATCTACAGCTAGATAGAAAGAGGAAAGGCAAAGACAAAATAAGGGTATGGAGTAAAATGGTGAATAAATTGAAAGGAAAGTTCATACCTTGTGATTATCAGATTAACCTAGTTAGGTGAATGCAAATTTTAAGGCAAAAAGATAGCTTAGTAAAAGAATATACTAAGGAATTATATATATTAGATATTAGATCTGGACATGATCAAGATCATGTGGAAAGAATTGCTAGATACCTAAATGGTTTGATACTTTCCATCCAAGAGGAAATAAGTTTGGTCAAATTGGAGAACATTGAAGAGGCTTATCAATTTGCATTGAAAGATGAGGAGAAATTGAATAAGAGACATGAGAAAAGACAAAGTGGTAGAGGTGGTAGATTCCCTAGAGGAAGAGGTAGATCTAATGGTGAAAATAGTAGATGTGAACTAGAAAAGACAAATTTGGATAAAGGTAAGACCAAATGGAAAGGTGAATCTAGAGGCAGAGGCAGTAACTATCGAGGTGGTTATAATAGAGGTAATTTGAGGAACTTGTTACAATTATGGAGAAGAAGGGCATAGATCATTTGACTGTATGCATGTAAGTAAGAAGGTTGGTAGCAATAGAAATACTTTGGTGCAGGAAGAGTCACCAAATGAACCTAAGAAGGAAAATAATTTGATGGTAAGAAGAGCACTTTGGAATGAAGGTAAAAAGGAAGATCCGGTAAGGAAAAGTTTGTTCAAAACCAAATGTGGAGTTTCTGACAAAGTTTGGAAGGTAATCATTGATAGTGGTAGCTCGAAGAATCTGGCATATGAGGAAATGGTCACAAAGTTATAGTTGAAAAGGTTGGAACATCTGAAGCCCTATCAGAATTCATGGATCAAAGATGAGCATACACTCTTGGTAAGTGAACAATGTTAAGTGTTTGAAAATTGGAAAGTACTATGATAAGGTGTTATGTGATATCATTCCTATCGATTATTGTCATATTTTGTTGGGTAGACCTTGGCAATATGATAGACATGCTATATATGATGGGAGATTGCATAAATATACTATTTGGGCTGATGGAAGAAAAAAAATCTTGTTACCTTTGATTGAAGAACTTTTTCATGATGTTTGCACATTTGTGAAAGTTTTCTTGATGGAAGGAAGAAATTTTGTTAAGGACTTGAACAAGAATGATGTATGTTTTGTTGCGATTCCTAACAAACCAAGTAAGAAAATATAGGATAATGTCCCTGAGGAGATTGATAAGTTACTCACTGAGTACAGTGAAATCATTTTTGATAATGTACTTGATGGTTTTCCACTGAAGAGAAGCGTTGATCATTGCATCGATTTGATCCCTGGAGCTAGTTTACCAAATAAGGCACCTCATTGGTTGACACCTACTGAGAATCAAGAATTGAATTGATAGATTCAAAAGTTGTTGGAGAAAGGTTTAATTAGAGAAAGTTTGAGTCCATGTATTGTACCTACTATATTGGCACCTAAGAAGAATGGAGAATGGTGAATGTGTAGTGATTCCAAAGAAATCAACAAGATAACAGTAAAGGATAGGTTTCCTATACCGAGAATGGATGACATAATAGATAGTTGGACTAGAGAAAAATATTTTACCAAAATTGATTTGAAAAGTGGGTATCATCATATTAGAATCAAAGAACGTGATGAATGGAAGACTACTTTTTAGACAAAAGAAGGTTTGTATCAGTGGTTGGTTATGCCTTTTGGTTTAACTAATGCACCGAGTACATTTATGAGATTGATGAATGAAGTTTTGAAGAATTTTTTGGGTAAGTTTGTGATTGTATATGTTGATGATATTCTGATATTCAATAAGACTAGAGAAGAACATTTTTTTAATGTTAGACAAGTTTTGTAGAGATTGAAACAAGAAAAGTTGTTGATAAATCTAAAAAAGTGTTCATTCATGAGAGAGGAGATTGTGTATTTGGGATTTGTGATTTCAGCTGATGGTTTGAAAATGGATCCTAAAAAGGTTGAAGCTATGTTGAATTGGCCTACACCTATGAATTCTAGTGAGGTAAGATCATTTCATGGTTTGGAAAGTTTTTACTAAAATTTCATTAGGAATTTCAGTTCAATTTGTAATGCTATGACTGAGACTATGAGAGGAGATAAAAGAGAATTCAAGTGGACACATGGAGCTGATAAAAGTTTTGAGACTCTGAAGCAGAAGGTTGTTGAATTGCCTATTTTGGCATTGTCTAATTTCAATAAGGTATTTCAAGTGGAATGTGATGCAAGTGGTAGTGCAATTGGAGCTATGTTGAGCCAAGAAGGTAAACCTATTGCTTTCTTTAGTGAAAATTTGAATGATGCAAAAAGGAAATATTCTATGTATGATCAAGAATTCTATGCTATTGTTCAAGCACTGAATAAATGGAGACATTATTTGATGTCGAGTGAATTTGTGTTGTATACCAATCATAAGGCTTTATAGTATTTAGGTAGTCAGAATAAGCTAAATCAGAGACATGAAATGAGTTGAGTATTTGCAAAGTTATACATTTGTGATAAAGCATAAGAGTGGAGTCACTAACCAAGTTGTTGATGCATTGAGTAGAAGAAGATCTTTGATGACCGAGATGAAAATTGGAATTCTAGGCTTTGATGACATGAGAGATTCTTATGAATTTGATCCTAATTTTTCTGAGTCGTGGAGAAAGTGTAGAGCACATATTCAAGATCAACAAAGTACTAAATGGGATGAATATTTTATACAAGGAGGTATGTTGTTTAAAGGTATTCAGTTGTGTATACCAAGAGTGATGAAGGGTGCTCCCCTTAATACCACAAACACATAACATAAATAGAGAAACCACAACAATATGCAAGAACAGAAAATTGGCTTCTTATTATCTCCACAAATGTGGAATTACAAACTTTTAGAATTACAATATGCAAAGCCACATGGGCATTCCCTTACAATATTCTATAGGATAAAGCCTCAAATCAATACCCAGATCTACTACCCAGAACTATTCTGAACTGCCTAAGACAATAATACAACCTTCCTTATATAGGCAATTTTTCACCGCCTGGGAAGGTTCCAGAATTTTAGCCAATAAGGCCAACCAAACTTAGAATTATTTTATTTTACATTTCATTACATCATAGTCAGCTCAAGATAACCTTTGAAACCCGAACATAAATTTTGAAGAAAATTATTTTTCGCCATTTTAGGTGGCCCAACTTCCGAAGACCATAAGTCATCACCAGTTGACCCGATCGGCTATTATAACCCCATTTCGGAAATGCGACGAAGCGCTCTATAGGATTGACTGGCGCAAGCGCCTGTCACCCAAATTTTTGACCTCATCCGGGGCCTCTAAAGCCTTCAAAACTGAGTTGAAAGTTTCTGTACCCTGCTGCCAATACCGAAAATCTTCAATATCTTCCAATATACACTTGATCTGGCAATGAAACTTTACTGGCAGACTTATATGACCAAAATGAACCTCCAAGAAAGAAATCAGATCATTCTGAGCACATACAAAAATTACCAAAAATAGTAACTTTCCATAAATAGCAGCTCTGCACAAAATAACCCTTATTGAATATAAAAACATAAATATTTTTGGGTGATGCAAGATTGCTCTTACACCCAGGATGCTCCTGCATTAGACACCCGGGGTAATTTGAGAAGTGACCCTGTCACAACTCAGGTGTGTAGAGGAAAACCAAGACGGTTAACCTCCTCCTTTGTTAGCCATGATGAATCTTCAACAGGTCGTCCTTTCCACTTGACCAGATATTCTTCATATGTCCTATTCCTTGTGCTTCTGCCAACACGACTATCCAGTATATCTTCAATCTCCTTAGTGTCTGAACTAGTTGCTGGAATACTCCACTGTGCTGCTGTGATCTCATCTTCAACACCTCCCTCATGATACTCTGTCAGATCTGAAATGTTAAACACTGGTGAAATATTTAGCTCAGTAGGCAATTCTACCTCATATGCATTTCCTGAATCATGTTTCTTCAATATCCTGCATGGTCCAAACTTCTTCATTTTCAGCTTGTTATATGTACCAACTGGAAACTGCTCCTTCCGCAAATGAACCATGACTTCATCACCAACCTGAAATTCCTTATACCTCCTTTTCTCATCTGCCTTAGCCTTATACTGTGCATTCATCTTGGTAATATGCTTCCTCACCTCCCCATGGATGTTCTTCAAGTGTTCTGTAAAATCCTCAGCTTCAGCACTACTTATTTCTCCTTTATCTATCTTCCTCAATTCAGATGCATTTCTTGGACTACTTCCATATACAATCTGGAATGGTGATTTACCAGTGCTCCTGTTGACAGAATTATTGTATGCAAATTCTGCCTGTGGTAAAATCAAATCCCATCCCGTTGGCTTATCTCCAACCAAACATCTCAGCAAATTTTCCAAACTCCTATTCACCACCTCTGTCTATCCATCAGTCTGTGGATGATGTGATGAACTGAACTTCAAATCTGTCTTCAACTTCTTCCACAATGTACGCCAGAAATATCCAACAAACTTAGTGTCCCGATCTGAAACTATGGTCTTTGGCAAACCATGAAGTCTCACTACTTCTCTGAAAAACAATTCTGCTACATGAACAGCATCATTAGTCTTCTTGCAAGGAATGAAATGTGCCATCTTTGAAAATCTATCAACCACCACAAAAATTGAATCATGCCCCCGCTGAGTCCTCGGTAAACCAAGAACAAAGTCCATGCTGATATCCTCCCAAGGCTTCTCTGGTACAGGTAATGGCTGATACAATCCTGTATTCTACTTCACTCCTTTCACCATCTGACATACTCTGCAACTCTGTACAAACTTCTTCACATCTTGCTATAACTGCGGCCAATAATAATTCTCACTAACCAAACCAACAGTTTTATCACGACCAAAATGTCCAGCCAATCCTCCACTATGCTTCTCCTTGATGAGATTCTCCCTCATAGAACTTCATGGAATGCACAACTGACTCCCTCTGAGTAGCATATCATCTTGGATGATGAAATCCAACCATTTCATCCTGTCTAGAGTAACAGGTTCTGTACAAGCTTTCCAAGCTTCACCAAAATCAGGATCCTCTGGATACAAATTCTTGAGTTCCTTGAACCCAACCACTTCAACCTGCATTTCTGTCAGCAATAGTTGCCTTCTGCTAAGAGCATCTGCAACCCTATTAGACTTTCCACTCCTGTGTTTCAAAATAAATGTATAACTCTGCAAAAACTCAACCCATTTCAAATGCCTCTGATTCAACTTTCCTTGACTATTCAAATATTGCAAAGCTTGATGATCAATATACAAAACAAACTCCTTAGGAAGCAGATAATGTCTCCACTTCTTTAATGCCTGAACTATAGCATAAAATTTTTGATCATAAACATAATACTTCCTCTTGGCATCATTTAACTTCTCACTGAAATACGCAACAGGTTTACCTTCTTGGCTCATAACAGCTCCTATTGCAGTACCACTAGCATCACAATCTACTTGAAACACTTTATTAAAATCTGGAAGTGCTAAAACAGGTTGTTCTGTAACTTTTTATTTCAATAATTGAAAACTCTTTTTTGCCCCATTAGTCCACTTAAACTCTTTTCTATCCCCTCTCATTGTTTCAGTCAAGGGTCCACAAATACTGCTAAAATTTTGGATAAACTTTCTGTAAAAGCTAGCCAAACCATGAAAAGATCTTACCTCAGTAGCACTCCTTGGAGTAGGCCATTCAAGGATAGCCTGTACCTTCTCTGGGTCCATTTTTAGACCTTCTGCTGAAACTACAAATCTCAAATACACTAACTCTTTCTTCACAAAACTGCACTTCTTCAAATTAATCAACAATTTCTCTTCTCTCAGCTTCTCAAATACCATACAAATATGCATCATATGCTCCTCCAATGTCTTACTAAAGATCAAAATATCATCTAGATAAACAATGACAAACTTACCCAGAAATTCTTTTAGAACCTCGTTTATGAGCCGCATGAAAGTGCTCGGTGCATTGGTTAGCCCAAAAGGCATGAGCAACCACTCATACAGTCCTTCCTTTGTCTTGAAGGTAGTCTTCCATTCATCTCCTTCTCTGATCTGAATCTGATGATATCTACTTTTTAGATCTATCTTTGAAAAATACATAGCTCCACTCAAACAGTCCATAATATCATCCATTCATGGCAATGGAAACCTGTACTTGATTGTGATCTTGTTTATTGCCCTAGAATCTGTACACATCCTCCATTCTCCATTCTTCTTTGGTGCTAAAACTGCTGGTACAACATAGGGACTCAGAATCTCACGGATCAATCCTTTCTGTAACAACTCATGTACTTGTCTGTTCAACTCCTCACTTTCTGCAGGTGTCATTCTGTGTGCTGCCTTGTTCGGCAAACTCGCTCCTGGGATCAAGTCCATCTGATGGCTGATCTTCCTGACTGGTGGTAATCCATCAAGTATGTTATCGGATACAATATCCTGAAACTCATTCAACAAATCTGCAACTTTTACAGGAACATCTTCTACTTCCTCTTTACTAGCTTTTGGAATTAAAGCAAAACATACATGCTCATGCCTCATACCATCTAGGAAATTTCTTCCATCAACAAAAGTTATCCTTGCAGTACCACATACCTTTTCTTCAGTCTCCTTCAATGGTTTTAGCTTATGTCGCACTCCATCCTTTGTCAGGGAATAGGTATTCGCATGACCATCATGTATAGCACATCTGTCAAACTGCCATGGTCTACCCAACAACATATGACATGCATCCATAGATATGATATCACACAATACCTCATCTTGGTATCTGCTGATCTTGAACTTTACCAGGCACTGTTCACTGACAATGACCTTGTGGTCATCCTGCACCCAGGCAATCCGATATGGATGTGGGTGTTTCTATCTCTTGAGCTTCAACTTTGTCACCATCTCTTCTGACACCAAATTGTTAGTGCTTCCACTATCGATAATCACATCACAACATTTACCCTCACACTTGCATCTAGTGCGAAACAGGCTCCTCCTTTGTTCAGGTTCATTCTCACCACTCAACAAGACTCTTCTATTAATTAGCGTTTCTCCTCTTTCAGCATCTTCAAAATTTGATGATCTAGCATCTTCATCGACATGTGCAACTCTGGCCTGGCCTTCATTTCTCCTATCTGTTCTGCCTTGGCGCTGAGGACATTCAAATGCCCTGTGACCTTCTTCTCCACAGTGAAAACATGTTCCACGGAAGCCACCTCTTCCAGATCCTTGTCCTCTTCCTCTCCCTCTTTGATCTCTATTATTCTGATCCTGGAAGCGATTGAAATTATTTCCTCGCTGATTCTGACTGCTACTGGCCTCATCCTTCTTTTTCGGATCTTCATTTCGGCCACCATATGACCGTCCACCAGATGGTCCACTGCGACCTCTTCCATTTTGTCTGCTCTCAAACTTCTTGTTCAGCTTTTTCTCTACTTTTAGGGCAAACTGGTATGCCTCTTCAATACTATTCATTCGAACCAGATTCAACTCCTCCTAAATGCTTGGCCTTAACCCATTAAGGTATCGGGCAACTTTCTCCTTATCAGCTTCTGCATGGCCTATTCTGATGAGAAGTCGATAGAACTCCTCTGTATACTCCTGAATAGATCTTCCTGCTTGCTTCAAACTCTGCATTTTCTTCGGTAGGTCAAGCTCATAATCAACAGGAATGAACTGTCACTTCAATTTATCCACCATCCGATCCCATCTCATGATTTTCTCCTTTCCCCTTCTATTTCGCTCCAACTGAATCTCTTGCCACCATATCTTCGCATGACCTTTTAGTCTGGCCTTCACAAATTTGACCCTATCAGGATCCTCAACATCTTCATACTCAAAATATTCTTCACATTCATTGATCCAGTCGATCAATTCCTCTGGGTTAAGATTTCCAGAAAATGTAGGAACCTCAATCTTAGGTCTTTTCCCAATCTTGGAAATCGCCCGAAAAAGTCTTTCTTCCTCCTAGTTCACAATTTCAACTTCTCCTTCTCGATATTCTTCTTCGGCTTCATCGTCGCTTTCATCTCTGACATTAAGATTCATTCCTCTGCGAATCTCTTCTTGCAATACTCGCACTTGTCTCTACAGCTCTCTAACCTCAGGTGTCACAGCACCAGGTCTTCCGCCACGTTCTCTTCGTGGAGGCATTTTCGCGATGCGCGCTGAAACCCTAACCACGATCCTGGTGCAAACTGCCTCACAGTCGGTGATCTGTTTACACACTCAAGAAAACCTGCTCTAATACAACTTGATGAAGGGTGCTCCCCTTAATACCACAAACACATAGCAGAAATAGAGAAACCACAACAATATGCAAGAACAAAAAATTGGCTTCTTATTATCTCCACAAATGTGGAATTACAAACTTTTAGAATTACAATATGCAAAGCCACATGGGCATTCCCTTACAATATTCTATAGGATAAAGCCTCGATTCAATACCCAGATCTACTACCCAGAACTATTCTGAACTGCCTAAGACAATAATACAGCCTTCCTTATATAGGCAATTTTTCACCGCCTGGGAAGGTTCCAGAATTTTAGCCAATAAGGCCGACCAGACTTAGAATTATTTTATTTTACATTTCATTACATCATAGTTGGCTCAAGATAACCTTTGAAACCCGAACAGAAATTTTGAAGAAAATTATTTTTCGCCATTTCAGGTGGCCCAACTTCCGAAGACCATAAGTCATCACTAGTTGACCCGATCGGCTATTATAACCCCATTTCAGAAATGCCACGAAGCGCTCTACAAGCTTGACTAGCGCAAGCGCCTATCACCCAAATTTTTGACCTCATCCGGGGCCTCTAAAGCCTTCAAAACTGAGTTCAAAGTTTCTGTACCCTGCTGCCAATACCAAAAATCTTCAATATCTTCCAATATACACTTGATCTGGCAATGAAACTTTACTGGCAGACTTATATGACCAAAATGAACCTCCAAGAAAGAAATCAAATCATTCTGAGCACATACGAAAATTACCAAAAATAGTAACTTTCCATAAATAGCAGCTCTGCACAAAATAACCCTTATTGAATATAAAAACATAAATATTTTTGGGTGATGCAAGATTGCTCTTACCCCCAGGATGCTCCTGCATCAAAGAGGATCAATGAGAAATAATTTGATAAAAGAGAAACATAGTAGTGGTTTGGATGCACATTTTGGTGTTGATAAGACATTGAATTTTCTTAAGGAGAAATAATTTTGGTCACAGTTATATAAAGATGTTGGGAAATTTGTGAAAAGTTGTGGGGTTTGTCAAGTTGCAAAAGGAGTTAGTCAGAATAGTGGACTGTATACACTGATTGTTGTACCTGAGAAACCTTGGATTAACATCAGTATGGATTTTGTTCTTGGCTTACTGAAGATAGTAAGAGGTAATGATTCTATATTTGTGGTTGTGGATAGATTTTCTAAAAGGGCACATTTTATACCTTGTAGAAAGACATTAGATGCAGTACATGTAGCAGATCTTTTCTCTAAGGAAATTATAAGATTGCATGGATTAACGAGTAGTATTATCTCTAACCGAGATAGTAAATTTGTTGGATACTTTTGAAAGACTCTTTGGAGAAATTTGGGTACTGATTTGAAATATAGTTCTACATTTCACCCACAAACCGATAGATAGACAGAAGTTGTGAATAGAAGTTTGGGAAATCTTTTGAGATGTTTAGTTGGAGACACACCAAGTAATTGAGATTCTATGTTGGCACAAGTAGAGTTTGCATACAATAATTCAATGAATAGGAATACTAGAAAAACACCTTTTGAGATTGTAAATGGTATACAACTGAGGGGTGTATTAGATTTGAGGGATATTTGTAATGAAAGAAAGAGAAGTGTTGAAGGTAAAATTTGCTAAGTACATGAAGACATTGCATGAAGATGTGAAACACAAGCTGGAAATGAGTAATCAGAAATACAAAGATAGAGTTGATAGATCAAGAATACATAAGAGTTTTGATGTCGGTGATAAAGTGATGGTTCATTTGAAGAAAGACAGATTTCCCATTGGAACATATGGGAAGCTGAAAATGAAGAAGTTTGGACCTTGCAAAATTTTGAGAAAATTTGACAATGGAAATGCATATGAGATTGAGTTACCTGATGACATGGATATATCACCCATATTCAATATTGCTAATTTGTATGAGTTTCATGAACCTAATGAAGACATGATAGTAATGATGGATTATCCTAAGAAGTAGAATGAAGAAGTTGAAAATATTTTGGAGCAAAGAATTTGTAGAAGTACAAGAGGAAAACAATATATGGAATATCTGGTAAAGTGGAAGAATAGACTGATTGAAGACAATTCATGGATTTCACAGTTTGAGTTGGATGCAGCTCGGATCATACCTATTTCATGATTCAGAGAATCATTTCAAATAACCCTAGGTGTCTGATGGAGAAGCATCTCGGGTCTTTGGAAATCTCGTGTCACCAAAAACATTTTTGAGTTTGTTTGTGTTGCTCAGTTCCTTCTTTGACTGAGTTGGTTTGATGTTGCTCAATTTCCTCTATTCACCGATGTTGGTTGGTTATTTTTCTAGCACTCAGTGAATTTCCTTGGCACTTTGTGATGCTTGTTAGGCAATCAGTTTCCTTGCTTACTGAGTTGTTTGTTTTGGATTTATTTTGAGGCTGACTTGTGCATTTAATTTGGGTCATGGATTTAATGTTGGTATCCATCATTGGGAAGCATGTGGACCTAGATCTAGTTGTTCCTTCTATTAATTGTGGATCTAAAGGCCGAATCAGTTTGGTAGCCTCTTGTATAAATGGAGTTGTTTGGTTAGAGATAGGGAGTCAGTTTTTGGATCGAGATAGAAGATAGAAGTTTAGAGATTATTGAGAGATCCTCGCATGTTTGAGGACTTTTATACTTGATTGTAATATCTAGTTGAAACTAGGAAGGCCTCATAGCCCAACATGTATGAATCAATTTGAAGATAATATATGAAAGCATCTGTATTTCTCTCTCCCACTTGTGCTCTTGTTTCTTCTGTGTGTTGTTCTACAAGGTGGATCTAGTTAGGGTGTGCCATTTCTGGCCCCTCTTGTCCTCCTTTGCATCAAGACATCATGAGATTTCATCTATGTCTTCTACCATAGATTTGAGAGGATGTATTTTGTAGCACTTGTCGAAGGATGGATTCTATTCTAAGGTTTGTTAGATGGTTCAATCATAGAGACCCCTTGAGGGGAATTTATCAGATTATTCCCTAGAGTTAGATGACCTTCTCCATCATAGAGGACATATTTATGTACCTTCTTTCAGTGGGTTGTGTGACTTCATTGTTCTTAAGGCTCATAGAGCTCCTTATGCAGCACACCCTAGAGTCAAGAAGTTGCATGCAAGTTTGAGGCAGATTTTCCATTGGCTGAGTATGAGATTGCACATTGCAGAGATTGTGGCTAGATGCTTGGAGTGCCAGAGAGTTAAGGCAAAGCACCACCATCTAGGTGCTGCATGAGATAACCAAGTGGAAGTGGGATATTATATTTATGGACTTTTTTGTTGGTCTTCCTATGTCTTCTCATCTCCACAATTTTATTATGGTGATAGTGGATAGGTTGACTAAGGTAGCCCACTTCTCACCTATTCGTACTAATTTCACAACACCTGTAGTGGCACAAGTATTCTTGCAAGATATTATCATAATTCATGGAATTCCTCATAACATTATATCTAATAGAGATTATCTTTTGACATCATCCTTTTGGAGAGAGTTACAGTCAGCATTGGGCACCAGGCTCAATTTTAGCACAACTTATCACCCTGAGACATATGGTCAGACTGAGAGGGTTAATCAGGTATTGGAGGATATTCTTTGTATGTATGTGATGGATCACCAGACCAGATGGGAGGAGTACTTGCACTTGGTGGAGTTTGCCTATAATAATGGGCATCATTCATCTTTGGGTATGCCACCTTATTAGGCCTTGTATGGTAGACCTTGTAGGACACCTTTGAGTTGGGATAGGATTGAGGATAGAGTGGAAATGGGATGATGGTTAGTTAGGGAGATGGAGCACCAAGTAGACTTGATCTGACAATGCCTTAGAGAGGCTAAGGATAGACAGAAGAAGTATGTGGATGCAAATAGGACTGATCATGTCTATATGGTTGTAGATAGAGTCTTCTTGAGAGTGTGACTGTATAAGAGTCCAATCCATTTTGGAAAAGGTTCTAAGCTCACACATCATTTTGTTGGACCTTTTGAGATCTTAGAGAGGATAGGCCTAGTTGCATATTGACTAGCTCTACGACTAGGCCTATCGTGTATCCACGATATATTTCATGTTTCTACTTTGAGGAAGTATATATATGATGAGTCTCACATTATTGATTGGGATGCTTTACAGGTGGAGTCAGACAGATAGCTAGCATTGGATCCCATACATATTTTTTCTCATAGGACACTGGCCCTTTGAGGTTGAGAGTTGGACCAGGTTAGGGTCTAGTGGGATTTATATGATAAGGTTACGACATCATGGGAGGACACGACATAGATGCGAGCACAATATCCCCATCTTTTTGATGAACTCCAGGAGGAAGCTCATGCCTCGGGGGGGAGGATGTGAGGCCTCACCATGTGCCATCATTTCATAGTAGTTTATTTTCCATCTTATGACTCTTGTTGACACTCTATTTTATCATGTTGGACTATTTGGATAGAGACAATATTTTTTGATACTATGTGATGACCTATGGTTATGTGATGATGATTTAGGACTTTACTTTTGTGCTTAGTTATTAGCTCCTAAGCATAGTATTTGATGAATCTTTGATTTAAGTATGATAATTTAATTTTACACTTATGTTAGGAAAATTTATGAGAAATGATCATGATTATTATGATTAGGTGAATTAACATATACCATTGTGTTCTTGATTTTATATGCTTTTAAAATTTAGAAATACAATGTTGAAAATTATGAGAATTATCATGAGGTGCAGTTAGAAATTTATGATGATAGGGATGTGATTATTGAGATGTATTCTACTTACATATATATATATATATATATATATATATATATATATATATATATATATATATATATATATATATATATATATATATATATATATATATATATATATATATATATATATATATATATATATATATGTTATTTACATTTCATGAGCTACTGATATTTTGTCAAGTGTCCAGGTAAGACCATGGTTATATTAGGGGAAATTAAAGATGGATACTTGTAAAAATCTTGTTAAGCCAAGGTTATCTCCAAGGGGAGAAATTCACCTTGTTGTAATGTTTGATGTCGTAAAGTGATGCATGGTTGTATTTAATTGAATATGTTTATTTTTATTTCAATAAGTTGTCTACTTGGCATGCCATGTGTTTCGTGATGTGTTGTGAATTATTTATGGTGTCAATTGACACATATTATGTGGTGGCATGACCAAGTGCTTTATATGTGTGAGTGGTCTTCTATTTTTAGGAGCCTTGACTGGGAATCTTATTCATTTTCGTGAGTTATCTTTAGGTGGACTTTTGAGAGAAATTTAGTGACCCTATAGGTGAGTGGAGGTTAAAAATCGACTACCCATAGGTGTGCCATGAGTTGTGGGTTGAATTTTGACCATTAAAATGTATTTTGGCTATTTTTTCCCCTCCAGAAGATGCTCTTTTGAAAAGTGACGAAAATTTAAAATGGATGCCAAGCCCTCTCCTCATTTTGAATTTTGAATTTCCCCCTCTTGATTGAAGGAATTAGGGTTCGTCTTCTTAAGGAGTTGGAGGGAAAATTAGAGGGTAATTGCCCACTCTCCAATTTTTGGAGACTTGTGAGATTGTGAGAGTTTTTGGTTGTTGCTTAGCAAGGGAGAAGGCTTGTAGGAAGGAAGCTCATCTCAACCCTCATTGCCATTAGCTTGGATTGAGGTTGGTATCTTGAGGCTCTTGCTTCTTAGTGTAATATGTAGATTTTACCTTCTTAAGTATGTGTAAATGTAAAGTTTCTTGTGTATTTGTATGGTTTCATAGTCTATGTATGCTTTCTGATTTTCTTTTCTTAGTTTTGAATTTTCTTTCTTTTGGGGTGTGCAAGGACAAACTCACCTTTGGGAGGGAAGAGAGCCTTGATGGGTGAAGGGCTAGAGTTCAAATTACCCATCTAGTGTAGAGTCCTTCCTCAAGGAGGAAGGGGATGAGGCATGGATGTATGGGCATCCATGTTGCCATTCTTGTGAAATTAAT
This sequence comes from Chamaecyparis obtusa, assembly GCA_027943335.1. Lineage (NCBI taxonomy): Eukaryota > Viridiplantae > Streptophyta > Pinopsida > Cupressales > Cupressaceae > Chamaecyparis > Chamaecyparis obtusa. The sequence goes on from BSBK01008758.1 coordinate 147,939, forward strand.
TTGGGGGTCATAAGGGATTTGTTACTTGCATAATATTGTGAAGGGCTTGATGGTTGATTTTATGTCCTTGTGAAGGCATTATGTGCAACTTATTGGCCTTGATAAAGGCATGTTAGTTCTTATTTTATGGCATTCTCCTATTTGGGTAGATTCCACCTTCACCCCTACTATGGGTCCTAGGTGACCCATTGTGTGTATATCCATGGGAATGGAATTTGGTGTTCTTGTTTAGTTGTTGGTTTTGTTTTGAGTATGTGCTTGATGTATGCATGTAAATCCTCTATCTATCTATATTTCCCCTAGCTTGAGGGTGGCCATGAAATGGCCTAGATTGGGAGGTGAGCCTCCATGGTCTGTTTGATTTTTTTGCAGATTTCTTAGGACAAGACTAGCTGATTTTCATGGAGTTAAATGAGAATTTGGATAGACCGTCTTCATGTTAATTGAATTTTTCTTGGCTTGATGCCTTTGTGGAAATTGTTTTAAAAGGGCTATGTTAAAACACCTAGCATATGAAATGCTTGTAATAGATAGTTGGTTAATCTGTTTTCCTCAATCTCTTTTACTAAAATGAATATGAGAAGTGTGAGTAATGTTGTTTAGAGTTAGATGAAAGAAATGTAAATTCTTTGTTGTTGTTTTGGGTACTTCTAAAGAAAGAAAAAATATCTTTATTCTATGAAAATCAATATCTTGTGATCATTTCATTTTCAAAGAAATTTATACATATATTTGTTTAAACATTCTCTTAAAAGAGAGTTTATTTTCATTTTATGAAAAGTTTCAAATAAAATAAATGTTTTTAAATATAGTTGCTATTACTTTTAAAAGAATAGATTTACTATTTCTTTTTAAATGCCAACTTTAAAATGTATCTAGATCTAGTTAATTCATCTCTGCCTTGTAATTGGAGGAAATAAATTAAATGTTTATTTTACAAAGTGTGGAAGGAATTCTTTCTCCTTAAATGTTTATGCTTTCTATGTTGAAAAGGTTGAAATCATATCTCTTTAATTTTTGCATTAATGTACAAGAAAGAAAGTAAACAAAAATGGTTATGTACATAAATGTATATGTTTACATTTCTCTTCATTATGTTAATGCTTCTACCTGATACTTTAATCAAAATTATATGTAAATATATTAGTAGACATATATATCTTACTATATATATGTGTATTAATATCGTACATATATTTTATCGCAGATACTATAAATTAAAATATAAATGATTAAAAATAAGTAAATTCCTTTTAAAAGAAAAGTAATGCTTTGTAGCGATCATAAATAAATATATTATTATATATATATATATCATGTCAGATATATATATATATACACATCACACTGTGTAAATATCATAATGATTAATGAAAGTTTACCAAAGAAAATTTTTAATGACACAAAATTTTTTGGGAACTCTAACACGTCTCGATCATGTAGTGTGTAGGCACTGTCACAAGTGGCAATGGCCATTGCAAACAGTGTCGCTACCACTGTCTCCAATAGCTAAGGCTGATGCAAACAATGGCGGGACCACTACCACAACGTTCAAGGCTATTGTGTGTAGTGACCTATGTGCTGCCGCCTGCCCTTTTTTTTATCATTGTGTGCCTAGTCAGGGAGCCAGCCCATGAGCAGCCGGTGACCCATTTATAAAAAACAATACTTGCATCTTATTAATGTTTTTTTTTTTTATGTTAATTCCTTTCTCTTGCACATTAACATGAAGAGATTTGATCTCTCAAATTTAAACAAATCCTAACCATTATATTCATTTCTTCTAAGAGGGAAAAAAAAAACATACACCATTCATTAGTGAATAGTGGTGTTTTGGAATCACCACTATTTATGTATGTGTGTGGAGAAAATGTAAGATTGACTCCTAAATCCAAATTCCCAAAAGAGAGATCCAATCTGATCAACTAAGAGGTTAATACACAATTGAATCAACCTATGAAGAATATGAAAGAAAGAATAAATCATCTACTTCCCTATAGTTGGATTAAGCTTGAAATCTGAAATAATTGAAGTGCAAATACTAACCTTGATTTAGCGCAGATCTGGAAAATGCTGAATTTTGGCTTCTATATGAACTTTTTGAAGATTCTGTCGCCTATTTTGGACTCGAAATGCCAAGGCGGACAAAACCTAGAAATCTTTTCTCCAAATTCACACAGGTCGACTTTGACCTTTTAAAAGGTCAACGACCACATTATTTATTTGAAGTCTGATTCTGATTTTGTTCACAGATCTTGAAAGATTACCGAAAAGGGTATCCAAATTTGCTCTCAGATTTGAGATTTTGCACCTGTACCTACAAGAAAATGGGGTTTTTGGTTTTATTGGGGGTCTTCCTTAGTTAAACCCCAATTTAGGAATTAACCTTGAAATTGAATTGAAATATATGGTGCATAAACAAAGTAATTGAAACAAATCACCTCGCTTATGTTGAAGTCCTTGTAGAGGATTCGAATCCTCAAATCCACAAGTAAGAATGCTTCAATGAATGTAGGATGTCTCCAATCAATGGTATTTTGATCTTCAACACCAATCTTGATTTGATCTTTGCATATGAGAAGGCTTGAATGAATGGAGAAGGATGGATCTTCAAGGGGGCTCCAAGGAGATTGAATCCTTCAATAGCTAACAATGGAACTCCTTGATGGATGAATGCTTGAACACTTGAATGCTTGAAGACTTGCTTGAGATGAGATGTGAAAACTTGATATGAAAATGAGAGAGGAAGGCCTCCTTTTATAGTGATCTAAGGAACATTCCTCTAGATGGGCCACCTTGAAGAATTAAATCCCAATTAGGTCCTCATGTTTATAAAATATACCTTGATTAAATACCATTAAAGGATTTACCATTTCGCAGCCCAAAACAGCCAACCCGAAAGCGAGAAATAACTTTCCCGAAAGCCAAATTAGGGGGAAATTAAACTTTGAAATTCTGGTAGGAAGAGGTCAAGGTGAAGGTTGACCCTAACCTAGTCAGGGTTGAGGTCGACCCTGACCTAGTCAGGGTTGAGGTCGAGTTTGACCTCAAACCCTAACTTTGTCAAGATTTGTAGCAGGAGTTCCAAGAGATGCCAGAAATGTAGAATTTGATATCTAAATAGGACCCAGTGTCACGAACAGATAGAAAATCATCTGAATGATGTGATGATGGACTAGGAGGTCTCATTTCTAAATCCTACCTAGAAAATAGAGCCATAAAAGAAGGAAAATTTTGAAAGTCCTTAAGAACTTAACCCTAATTTCACCTAGAATGAAGAAATCAAGTGCGGAGAAGAAGTGGAAAGTGGGGGAAAGCCAAATACATGCAAAGACCCAATCAAGGTGCTTAACATGACCCAAAACTACTTACTCAAAGGGATAAATTCTCTTATCATGGAAGTGCTTCCATTTTAAGATGATACATTAAGCCCCCACTTTAGCAAGAGTATGGACTCGATGCAAACTCTTGGTAAAGGAGATAAAAATAACAAGATAATCTTATCATAATCTAAGGGCAAAGAGAAATCCCAAGCCCCCAAGGACTCAAGTCTTCATCAACTCTTAAATCAAAGATAAGAGAGACATCTCTAAAGAAAGAAAGAAACAATGTGATTACCTCGCCCAATGAGAACTTATGTCCCATTGTGAACCACGCAGGAAAAAGGTGCAACCGGAAAGATGGAATTGAACCACCTAGTGAATGTGGTTTCTCACTAGTCAACCCATCAAGGATTTATCCTTAGGAATATCCTATTCCATAAGAATAAATAAAAAACCAAAAGAGATCCAGTCTTAAGGACACTTTCGACCTTAAGGGATCACAATATATGTGTATTTGAAATTGGAGGGATCAAGAAATCCTAATGTAAATCCATACTTTAAGGATTAGTTCTTAATCCAAAAATAAAGATTGAAAGGTAAATTTATAGTGCATGTCTTCCTTAGGATTTAGCAACTTATGTGTGTTACCTTTAGAATATTTAGCATGTTTTGAATTTTTTATAAGTGTGTGTGTGCAACAAGTGAGCAGAGCGTATGCCCCCACATTAAAATCATTGTTGACACTTTAATAGCAGCAATGGATTTAACGAAAACATAAACAACTCCACTGATTACGTTTCCACATCGAGATGCCCCTAGATGAAGACAAATCAAGGGAAATAACATAGAAACATATAGAGAACACGGAAGGGATCTACCTACCATGGGGTCAGTATGATCATAAGATAATATATGTATGATATTATTGGAAATGAATTGACATCATTCCCCAAAGAAAGTAGAACTACAATCACAAAGGAGGAAATATCACATAAGATATACAAAGAAGAATCTTTTCAGACCATGACATGGAGACCAAAAAGATTTAGTGCTACCATATCTCGAATCCAAGCAAATTACACAAGGAAACATTTACAAACATTATCACAATTACAACATAACATTGAACAACACATAGAAGAATAGAGATACATATAGAGGAAGTTGAACAATAGTTTTGATTCCTTCATCACCTTGTACCAACTGAGTAACAGGGATCATATAAAATAGTCTAACAACATTTAGCAAACACATTACAGGAGAAGCATAGTACAGTAGGAAAACACACAACAAAGCTACCATGAAGGACAAGCTACTCAAGCATGCTTCCTATTTTCCCCATCTCATTGTATATCATTTAGGATAGGTGGGTAACTCACAAGAGGGACTATATCCAATATAGTAGGAATGATAGCCAGTTCCAAACAAGGATCCTCTTTAGAATCACTATGTTTGATACTAGGTGTAAGAGTTAATTGAGATGAAAGCATATTTGGAAAATCAATGTCAATGTCAATAGTCTCATATTCATCAGTAACATTATTAGTATCATCAAGAGTATCTTCATCATCCAAATTAATCAAAATAGGATCTAAGATATGAATAGAATCATCATAATCATGCATGTAAACATCATTATTAGTAACAACATTATGCATAGGTGTATCTTCAAAAAGTAGAGATCTTTTAGCTTTAGCATGAGCATGACACTTTTTATGATGTTCATTAGCAGATCGGTTACATTTTGATTTATTTGAAATAGGTTGAGAGCTAGGAGGAGAAATCATAGGATCCTTCACATGTTCTTTAGGAAGATCAATAGGATTAAAAACCATAGGAGGAGCAATCACAAGATCTTTGATAGATTTAGTAGGAGGAACTTGATTAACAAAACAAGAAGCCATAGTTGAAGGAGGTATCAAAGGTGTAGGTAAAAGACCATGATTAAGATCCATAGGAGTTATGCTTAATTGAATAATCTTGTGATGCTTATAGGCTTGATATGATTGAAAAAGATTATCAAGGTGAGGAGGACATGAATTAGGTAAGGAAGGCCAAAAGAAATCCAGAGCAGTACAATCTCTAGGCCTAGAAGGGTGATATAGACTATGATTGATCATCTTCACTTCACCATCATGAATGAACTTAAGACACTTATGGATAGGTGAAGAAACAACATGCATGGCAGTCAACCAAGGAAAACCTAGCTTAACTTGAAATTGATTAGAAGTAGGAACCACAACAAAGGTAGTGTTCACAAGTTTTCCAAAAATTTCAACCGGTAAAGTAATATAACCAAATGAGGGATAAAGAAAACCATTACAAGTTTGAATCCACACATCTGATGTATCATAGAAGTTACATCGTAAGATTTTCATGAAAATATTTTCTTTAGTGATAACATTGACTAAGGAAGTAGGATCAACAAGACAACCATGAGTAGGTATCTGAGCAACCCTAGTAGCAATGTAAAGGGGACCATCGGGAGCCTTAACAATCTCAGAGTCATCAAAGGTAATCAAAAGTTCCTGAGGTCATTTATACTTAATTTTTTGTCATGGTTTAGGTTGAGGTTTCACTTTAGGTTTGGGTTTATCTTTAGGTTGATTTTGAACTTGAAGTGAAGGTTGAGGTGGAGATATAGGCTTAGCAACATGCTCCACTTGATTAACGACATGATTAAGATCATCCATCTTGGAATTATATACAATTTCCATAGCAAATGGTTGAGCAATAGTATTAGTATCATCCATAGGTAAAGGATTCATATAGATTTGAAGGTTCTGATTAGGAGGAGAGACAAATTGATTCCCACTACTATCCAGATTATCCACAGATAAGGCTTTAGCATAAATGAGATCTTGGACCTTATGTTTTAAAGAATAACATCTCTCAGTATCATGACCATTCTGATGATGATATTGACAAAAAGCATTGTGATCAAAAGATTTAGATGCAATCATAGTAGGTAAAAGAGGTTGAATAGGAGGTAAAGTAATCATATTAGCAACTAAAAACCTATTCATAATAGCATGTAAAGTTTCAAAAAGAGGAGTAAACATATGATTTAATCGAAAAGTAGTGGATGCAAAAGTGGCATTATGAGATGCAATAGCAACCTGATTAGCAAGTGCATTTGCTTGTTTGTTTATCTTGACATAATTATTGAATTTTTGAAACTTATTTGGATTAGGAGCAACATCACTCTTATCAACTGGAACAGGATCCATTAGAGTGTTACTCTCAAACTGACTCACTTGTAATTGATAATGATGAAGTGCTGCACAAAGTTGTTGAAAAGAGGTAAATTCAGTAAGCAGAATCTTATCTCTAATATCCTTTTGCAAATTTGAAATAAACATACGTTGAATATCAATATGAGGAATAGGATAAGAAATCTAAGCATGCAAATGCTTAAATCTACCAATAAGTTTAGTCAACTTTTCTTTAGAACCTTGTTTACAATGCATTAAATCAGTCAAAGACACTTGCGGGCCAATATTGTTTTGAAATTATTGAATAAAGGCATTAGCAAGTTGTGGAAAGGAATCAATGGAATAAGGAGGCAAGGAACAATACCATTGTAAGGCCTTGTCATGAAAGGTTCGAGCAAATAGTTTGGCTAAAATCATATGGTCATGAGCATAGTCACTACAAAGGATTTAGAATGTTTTAACATGATGAACAGGATCTCCCTTTCCATGATACTTCTCAAGATGAGGCATATCGACTTGTTGAGGAATAGGAGTTCGGATAATATCCCTAGACAAAGGACTTCCCATGTCACATGTAGGAATACTAAACTTTTTTTGAGTTAAGGAAGCAAGTTGTTGTTGTAAAGATGATAGAGTTTGAGCCAAACTGATGATTGTTGAATCATTAGAGGAAATAGGAGTAGTAGCAACATTAGACACATGAGGTAAAGTGTAAGAAGCTACAGGAATAGAAGACACAACTGGAGGAACACTAGGAACTACAGTTGGAAGCATAGTGGAATAAATGAAAGGAACACTATGATATGAAGGTTGTGATGTAGGAAGGGACATGGGAGGAACACTCATAGGAATAGATGGAACTGTCACAGTCACCAAAGGAAGAGTATAGATAGGAATACTAGATAAAGGATGAGAAAAAGGTTCAACACTAGTGATAGGAGCAGTGAAACCTAAATCTTGAGCCTCTTGAGTTAAAGGTTTGACATTGGAATGCACAAGATGAGTAATACCACGCAAGAGGTTAACACCTTGATCACTATCACATAGAAATTTCTTAAGAGCCTCTATAGCTTGAATAGAATCTTGACCATGGTTTTCTTGAAGAAGCCAATTACCCATTTTATCAAGTTCAGTGGAAAGTTTTTGGACTTGTTCAGGAGGAACCCTTAAAGCATCATCCTCATCATGAGATGAGTGAGAAGAGTTCTACTCCATAGTAGGATTAGAATCATGTTGAATCAAGTTATCATCGAGAATCCTAAGGAAAGGAGAAGATTTAGGCTCAAAGGCACCCATGAGTCTATGACTTCTTCTAACAGGAATGTTACAAGTAGGAGTAGTGGTAGTAAAGTTCATAAACCAATATAATGCAAATGAACTAAACTAAGAACACATAATGCATGGATAGGAAATCTAATTAGCATACAAGATCAATCACAAAGGAAAAATATAATACTAACAAGATAAAAGAGAATCTAACACCAAAAAAGAAAGAGAGTAAGCTAGTCGGGTTCACCAAAATGAATAGTGGTGTTTTCGAATCACCACTATTTGCGTATGTGTGTGGGGAAAATGTAAGATTCACTCCTAAATCCAAATTCCCAAAAGAGAGATCCAATTTGATCAACCAAGAGGTTAATACACAATTGAATCAACCTATGAAGAATATGAAAGAAAGAATAAATCCTCTACTTCCCTATAGTTGGATCAAGCTTGAAATTTGAAATAATTGAAGTGTGAATACTAACCTTGAATTAGGGCAGATCTAGAAAATGCTAAATTATGGCTTCTATATGAACTTTCTAAAGATTTCATTGCTTGGTCTAGATTGGAAATGCCGAGGCAGACAAAACCCATAAATCTTTTCTCCAAATTCACACAGGTCGACTTTGACCTTTTAAAAGGTCAAAGACTACATTATTTATTTGAAGTCCGATTCTGATTCTGTTTGTGGATCTTGAAAGATTGCAAAAAAGGGTATCCAAATTCACTCTCAAGTCTGAGATTTCACACTTGTACCTACAAGAAAATGGGGTTTTTGGTTGTATGGGGGGTTTGCCTTAGTCAAACCCCAATTTAGGAATCAACCTTGAAATTGAATTGAAATATATGGTGCATAAACAAAGTAATTGAAACAAATCACCTCACTTATGTTGAAGTCCTTATAGAGGATTCGAATACTCAAATCCATAAGTAAGAATGCTTCAATGAATTTAGGATGTCTTGAATCAATGGTATTTTGATCTTTAACACCAATCTTGATTTGATCTTTGCATATGAGAAGGCTTGAATGAATGGAGAAGGATGGATATTCAAGGGGGCTCCAAGGAGATTGAATCCTTCAATAGCTAACAATGGAACTCCTTGATGGATGAATGCTTGAACACTTGAATGCTTGAAGACTTGCTTGAGATGAGATGTGAAAACTTGATATGAAAATGAGAGAGGAAGACCTCCTTTTATAGTGATCTAAGGCACATTCCTCTAGATGGGCCACCTTGAAGAATTAAATCCCAATCAGGTCCTCACCTTTATAAAATATACCTTGATTAAATACCATTAAAGGATTTACCATTTTAGAGCCCGAAACAGTCGACCTGAAAGTGGGAAATAACTTTCCCAAAAGCCAAATTAGCGGGAAATGAAACTTTGAAATTCCCATAGGAAGAGGTCAAGGTTGAGGTCGACCCTGACCTAGTTAGGGTCGAGGTCGACCTTGACCTAGTCAAGGTTGAGGTTGACTTTGACCTCAAACCCTAACTTTGTTAGGATTTGCAGCAGGAGTTGCAGGGGATGCCAAAAATGTAGAATTTGATATCTGAACAGGACCCAGTTGTTGGAAATATTCAAGACTATCCAGGTTACTAAGAGGGGAGGGGTGAATCAGTAACCTCAAAAATTTTAACAAATTTAGATCTTAACCATATTTCAAATAACATTAGATTGATAATCTGACTGCATGTATGAGTAACAAAAAGAATAAAACATTCATAACACTTTGAACACAGAGATTTGGTGACCCAGAAACCTTCCAAGTAGAAAGTAAAACTAGGGTGGGGATGATACCCACAAAAGTTCAATACTACAGTATAAAGTTTGCCAGTTAAGGCTTACAATGATCACTTATGATGATCTGCCCTGTTAGGAGCAATAAGGACTGCTAGGTCCACCTTGTTAGAGGATTTACAAACATACAATAAAGTATGCACTCGGTTAAGAGATTTTATAAAGACTGTTAAGTCTACCCGGTTAAAGGATTTTAAGCTGATTCACCTGTTAGGATGAAATAGTAGATCTCTTACTTGCAAATGTACTTGCTGATTGAGATTCTCTAATGTACTGATCACCTTCTATGATGGATAGATCTTTGCTGCTTCCTATACTGGTGTAGCCCTTTGTAATTTTCTTATCTCTACCTTTCTCTCTTTTTCATGCTTTGCTACTTCACAGCCTGGATATGATACAAAAAATTGTTTATATATCAATCCAAAACAATTACAAAATAATTACAAAGTTGGCTCTTAACACAAATATTACTGAGTCAACCCAAATATAGTTACTTGGTTACTGCAAACTAACTCAGTGACTTTCTGATACTCGACATCCACCGTGTTACTCAGCATCATCATGCTCTCAGTAGAAGTGGAGGCTCGATCCATACTAACCACTCGATTGTAGTTTTGAACTCAGTATATACTGGAGACTTAGTAGATATAGTGTCACTCGATAGAAATTGAATTCCCTATTTACCATGCTGGCACTCGATAAACACTGCTCATTTCATCACTCAGTAAACACTATCCTGTCTGCTCGGTAAACACTATCCTGTCTGCTCGGTAAACACTATCCTGTCTACTCGTTAAACACTGTCCTGTCTACTCGGTAAACACTATCATGTCTACTTGGTAAACACTGTCCTATCTACTCAGTAAACACTTAGAGTCTAAATAAGTGTTGTCACTAATGACAAACATACTTAATGCCAACAATCTCCCCCTTTGGCATTAGTGACAAAACACTTATTGCCCAAAACTTATATACACAATCATGCTGATACTGGTTTTGATTTTTCAAAAATTTATCTTTGTCATACTATTGTATGTACATGTCATGTCTCCCTTATACAGTATATATATAAATATCTTATTTCACCTCATACTCATATTTCCTATTTCTCTCATATACTTTCTCCCCCTTTTTGACAATAATGCCAAAGGTGTATATACAAATATTTTACATGGAGATACCAAAATGTGAGAGAAAATCAGAATGCACCTTTCCAATTAGTGCTAGAGTTCTATCCCAATTCTCTTACAGAATATTGCATGTATGGAGTGCAACTTGGACTTCTGCAGAGAGTTCAATCATGTGATCTGCAATTGAAAACTGATTGTCATGGATCAATGTTTTTGAGTATGCAATATGCTTATGCATTGTATCCATGATGGGAAGGATCATGTTCTGAATATCTATTAATGTTGATCTGATCCTTGCATCTTCTTTCAATAACTCTAACTGCTTATCAGATAGGAATCTGACTGTCATATGATGTGCAGAGCTTGAACTAGGTTCAAGTTGCAACTTCTATGCACTGATCTTCAGATTCTCATCAATCTTATTTATTTTGTCTTTAATCTCCTTTGAGAACTCAACAACATTACATACTTTGACAAAAAATGATGTTACCTTGTAATAGGACTCAATGCTAGTCAAAACTGAAGATAACCCTGCCTGATTGATAGCTATTTGGTGAGCAATGTGCTCAAGCACTTTATTTTCAAACTTCTTCTCAGCCTTCTCAAGCAACTTATCTGATCCAAAGGAATCCTCATTGAACTTGTTTACTGCCTCTGCCAACTGCAACAAAATGTGTTGAGAGGAATCAACTTCAACACCTATTGTTTCTACCAAAATGTTCTTGGCATCCTCAATGATCTTATATTCCTTATCTCTTTCTTCTTTTAGTTTCTTCTACTTTTCTTTCTTCTGGAGGAGTTCACCAACTGTTTGCATTTGGTCTACTGTGAGGTTTGCAAAATCTAATTGGGGAATTTCTATCTCCTCATCTAATTCTATATCTTCTACTACACTCTTACTCAAAAATTTTGTACTCAGTTGAGTCTTTATACTTATTGCCTTTGTTGTAGAAATTATTGTAGACACAGTAGGATTTGTAGTGAAAAATGATAAACTTCTGACTGATGGGATGCTAACTGGAATACTTGATAAATAAAAAATGAAGTATTTACAACTATAGAATCTAAAGTACTTACTGCTGAAAAACTCAAAATTGAAGAAGTACTGAAGACTACAACTCAGTGGAAGAAGGAGGTTGAACCTCAGTGGATGAAGTGGTAGCCACTTCTATCATTGATACATTGAGCTATGCTAGTGATGATTGGACATTTGATGTATCTGAGGGAGTTGTCATGATCACACTTGAAATTTTCTCCGGGCTAGATGTAGCAATTTTTACTGGAGAGTGAGGAAGTGAGGCAATCACCTCTGTAGCTATCCAAACTATATCATCTTCCTCAACATTCTTCTTAGCTTCCTCGGTGGCTTCTTCTATCTCAACATTATCAATCTGAACTACTTCTTCTTCTTCTTCATCACTGTCATCTTCAATATCTTTAATTATCATAGTTTTAGTACTCGATTTGTGAAGATGATAGATGTTTTTCCAAGTAAAATTTTCACTCTTCACAACCGACTCTATATCCTTGATCAAAATCAAACAACTATTAAATTTTAGTGTCATCTTATGCTCATTTTCTATCAATGCCTTATTTCAGCATTTTTCAAACTTGGCATCAACTGTCTTAAGGCTTGAGCATATATGTCCTTGACAGTTTGCCTTGCATTGGACCATCTCATCTTGACTTGGTTTAATAAAACTCCTAGGATTTGAGAAGCCATATCATCAGGTGAGTACTTCAATTTTCCCATTTTCTCAATAACAACATCTTCAATTTCCTGTTGCTTTGCCTATGACCTTGTTCCATATTTGAGAGATTTGAAATTTGCAATTCTAGATCCTTCTCTCAAATCCTTAATCTTTTATTCAAATGAGGGAGGAGGCCTTTTGAGTACTATATCATCATTGACTTTACCTTCCTTGTCCCTTGATCTTTTCCTTGTGAATACTGTAGTGGATTGCTCAGGTTCCTTGGTGATAGTTACCTTTCCTTTCTTCTTTATAGGCACTTGTTCTTCTTTACTCTCATCCTTTTCTTCTTCTTCTACAATATCCTCTCCTATGCCCTCGGTTAACATTAGAGGTGTGCTAGATTGCATCTTGGCCATCCTCTTTCTGCCTTTGTTAACCGTCTATGGAAGTTTTATGCTTAGCTCAATTCTTATCTTAGCTTCATCATATGTTCCAAAGTATGGAGCCTTTGGATCAATAGGTTGATTTACTAGGGCTTCAATTATATCTTTTGTTTCATCAATGTTCACCTCATAAGGAAGAGGTTTCACCCATAAAATCCTAGGTCTTACTACCTGAATGTATACTCTATCACAATCAACCATGAAACAAACATCATCTTTATAATCTTCCACCAGCTTTAGTGGAATCTGGAATCTGTTATTCATCTTTTCTTTAAAAGATTCAAAATAGTTATCCATTATGCTTACAACATTTTCACCCATTTCTACAATATACTCATTTATCTGATAAAGAATAGGCACATCCTTTCTCCATTTTACCATGCCTTTAGATGGGAAAAACTTTTGAGCATAGAAAAATAAACAAACCAACAGCGAGCCAAACTTACATGGATTGTTCTTTGAGGTTTGAATGCTCTCCATATTATTGTTGAACTGTTTCAACAATAAATCTGCTAGGTCAAATGACAGATTGTTCTTCACAATTTTATAAGCTAGGTCAACTGCTTCACATGAAACACTATTCTGCCGACTTGAACTATATATCTTGTGAGCTATGACATATGTGCCAAATTTTAGTTCTACATTGGTAATACTATTTATTCTCATACCTCTACCATCCCATTCAGCTAGGGTTTTCTTTTCAAGCTCTACCCGACCTAGGGTTTTTGTAGATTTAGCCTTGGCAAGCATGGGAAGACCAGTGATTCGGTGAATCATCTTCTTTGTTATTTCCACTAGTTTCTCAAGACAAATTTTACCTTCGTGCACTCGGCTTAGGATATATCTAATCCATTCTATCTAGAAACTCTGAGGCAAGTGGGTGATATGTGTCAAACCCTTATCTTCCAAATGTTTATGTTTCAGTTTGAGAACACCATCAACACATAGTTCATCATGAACAACATCTATCTCTAGGGTTCCAAGCTCTTGAATTGTACCTTTAAAATGATTGCAAATGTCGTTAACAAGAAGTACCTTTGGAGGAATTTGAGATTGAGCTCCTCTCATATCTAGGGTTTCTGCAATTGCAGGCACGAGTTTGAAATCTGGTGCTTTCCATTCTCCTTGAACTAACATTTTTGAACCTTTCTTTACTTTGGTGTTGGATGATGCCATGGTAGCTCGGTAGAAAAAGAAAAATTCTTCGAAGAAATTTTTTCTGCAAAATTTTACTTCGAATCACTTGATCACACTAGAAATTTCTCTGCTCAATATGTTGATATTCATGGTGAAGAATTAACTCGATTTCATGCTTTTTGATAAAATTTTGTCATTAATGCTCCGTAGGAATTAGGGTATTGAATTCGACAGATTGTCATCCACTATGCATTAAATGCTCAGTGAAGATTCCACAACTTGGAGAACATACAAATTCATACTGCTCTGACCTTACTCGGTAACCAAATGAAATTAGGTTACACTCGACCTTGCTCGATGGTAACTGATACCAACCTTCTTGTGATCCTACTGTATCTTACATACTGATTTGGATCATTCTTCCTTTCAGTTTAGGAACTGTTTGGAATATGTCTATGAAGATACAGTTCCAGTGCTTTCTTGGAGACTTAGTTAGAGTTGATAGAGCCACTCACTTCATGAGTGACTTCATTACTTGGACTAGTTTTCTTGATAGTTTTAGGAATCCACTATTATCTCATCTACTTTCTGATGCTATTTTCTTTTTCTTTCTTTTCATCTTCAACTTTGCCTAAATTCATGCAATTTTTAGCTATGTGACCAAGCTTCGTGCATTTATAACATCTTATGGTAGTATCCCTCTTTCTCAAGTGATGCCTTACACAATTCATGCCAATGTGCCCATATTCTCCATAGTAATGACATCTACACCAAGTGTTGTAATCCCAACCAAACATTGCTTTCATAATTTATTCTGCTGGATTGGGTGTTTTAGTTTTGCATTCTGATGCCTTATGACCTTGTTTGCTACATTTGTGACATTTTCCCTTAAATCTTAGTTTATCCTTGCATTCATTTGCTTTATGACCATGTTGATTGCAATTGTAGCATTTTCCATTGAATTGTGCTTTTCCATTGCTCCAACATTTTTTTGAAGTATGGCCAATTTTGCCACAGTGATTACAAGTGGGTTTCTAATTCTTTTGAGTACCTTGTTTGGAGGATTCACCTTCCTCTTTGTATCCAAGTCCTGCTTTTCCTTTTTGCCTATGAAGGTTTCATTCATACACTTGATTTATATCTTCTTGAGATTTCAACATTCTCTCATTGATTTTCCTTTCAATGTCTAAGTCATTCACCAATCTTAAATTGATTTGCTTTTCAGATCTCAACTCCTCTCTTATATTTTCATTTTCTGATCTCAGAGTCAAGATTTCTTCATTTGCATTGGAGACTTGATCAATAAGGTTTTCTAGCTGAAGGGTTTGATTCTGGATTTCATTGTTCTTTCCATCTATTTCATCTTTCATCTTGTTTCTTTGTTCCAAGATTTCACAAAATCTTGTTGACTGAATTTCCTGTTCTCTTTTCAATTTTCTTATCTCTTCTTGCAGAGATCCACTCTTTTCTAGAAGTTCTTTGATTGCATTGTTTGCTTTATCTGAGCTACTTGAGGGGAAAAAGTCTTCAATCTTTTCTTCAACATAAAGGTGGTCATTAATCTTATTTGCAACTTCCTTCTTTTTAGGGATTGGGAAAGATGCTCTCTTCCTTCCTTGAGTTGGCCATTTCCAGATCTAGCTTTTCATTCTCAATTACTTTGTTAAGTCTGAATATCTCTATTGTCCTGAATCTTTTCTCAAGCTGTCAAACTTTATCTTGAGAACCACAAAGCTCTGATAACAATTGTTGGAAATATTCAAGACTATCCAGGTTACTAAGAGGGGAGGGGTGAATCAGTAACCTCAAAACTTTTAACAAATTCAGATCTTAACCATATTTCAAATAACATTAGATTGATAATCTGACAGCATGTATGAGTAACAGAAAGAGTAAAACATTCATAACACTTTGAACATAGAGATTTGGTGACCCATAAACCTTCCAAGTAGAAAGTAAAACTGGGATGGGGATGATACCCACAAAAGTTCAATACTGCAGTATAAAGTTTGCCGGTTAAGGCTTACAATGATCACTTCTAATGATCTGCCCTATTAGGAGCAATAAGGACTACTAGGTCCACCTTGTTAGAGGATTTACAAACATACAATAAAGTATGCATTCGGTTAAGAGATTTTACAAAGACTGTTAAGTCTACTCAGTTAAAGGATTTTAAGCTGATTCACCTGTTAGGATGAACTAGTAGATCTCTTACTTGCAACTATACTTGCTGATTGAGATTCTCTAATGTACTGATCACCTTCTGTGATGGATAGATCTTTGCTACTTCCTATACTATTGTAGCCCTTTGTAATTCGTGTATCTCTGCCTTTCTCTCTCTTTCATACTTCGCTACTTCACAGCCTGGATATGATACAAAACATTGTTTATATGTTAATCCAAAACAATTACAAAATAATTACAAAGTCGGCTCTTAACACAAATATTACTGAGTTGGCCCAAATATAGTTACTCGATTACTGCAAACTAACTCGGTGACTTTCTGATACTCGGCATCCACTGTGTTACTCGGCATCATCATGCTTTCGGTAGAAGTGGAGGCTCAGTCCATACTAACCACTAGGTTGTAGTTTCAAACTCGGTATATACTAGAGACTCGGTAGATATAGTGTCACTCGGTAGAAACTGAATTCCCTATTTACCATGCTGGCACTTGGTAAACACTACTCATTTCATCACTCAATAAACACTGTCCTGTCTACTCGGTAAACATTGTCATGTTTGCTCGGTAAACACTGTCCTGTCTGCTCGGTAAACACTGTCTTGTTTGCTTAGTAAACACTTAGAATCTAAATAAGTGTTGTCACTAATGACAAACATACTTAATGCCAACACCAGTGTCACAAAAAAACATAAAATCCTCTGAATGATATGATGATGGACTAGGAGGTCTCATTTATGAATCCTACCTAGAGAATAGAGCCATAGAAGAAGGAAAATCAGGAAAGTCCTTAAGAACTTAACCCTAATTTGACCTAGAATGAAGAAATCAAGTGCGGAGAAGAAGTGGAAAGCAGGGGAAAGCCAAATACATGCAAAGACCGAATCAAGGTGCTTAACATGACCCCAAACCACTTACTCGGAGGGCTAAATGCTCTTATCATGGAAGTGCTTCCATTTTAAGACAATACAGTTAGATAGGTAAATTTTTTTAAATAAAATAAAATTTATAAAAAAGATCCTTACTAAAGCAAAAATGTATACCCATGGACATATGTTGTATCATTTGTATTAAAACTGTGCTAGAGATTTGATCACAGTATATCCACATAGGGCTTTTAGATAAATAAATCTATATATAAGTGTTGAAACCCTCTATTGCCAATCCTGAATCCTTCTTTCTAGTGGACATTTAGGATATTAAACTTAATCCTAGGGTTAATGAGAAACCTATAGAAGCACCCAGATCTAAATATATAAGACCTGATACTTTAATGAAATAAAATTTTATTACCAAGTTTCTGACATCATGAAGCCTGAACCTTTTGGGTTGTATATGCACAAGTACATATGAAAGTATACACACATTGGAGTGTGTGTGTGTGTATACATTCATGTATACTTGGCAGTATACTCTTTTCCTTCACCTTTCTCTCAGCCTCTAGCCAACTTGCAAACCCAAGACAACACAAAAAGATGGGAATAAAGTAAAGCTAGAGATTAGGGTTTCAGGCCATGTTTTATTTGGCCCAAACCCTTATTTTGTTTTAGGGTTTGGTTGACCATTGGATCATAAATTTTTATTTAATTTTATCTAATTCTTTGAAATATCTTCTTCAATTATTAAGTCTGTGGTTATCTAATTATGTGGACTTTATTATTCTCCTCTTTTAATTCTTTAAAATATGTATTTGTTTTTATTAATTTCTTGCCTTTTAGATTTTTACGTTTCCCCCTATTATTTGGGATTTGCATTGATTTTTTTTTGGGGACAAGGATGTTATTTGGTTAATTTTATTTTAATGTCATTTATTATTAAGTATTGTTATTGGGTCTTTTCCTTTATTCATTTATTTATTTAATTGATGATTGTGTTGAAGGAATTTAATTTTGTGACAACGTAAATGATTAATTTAACTAACCCTTATAATTCATCACACTATTATTTCCTTTGGACAATATTTTATTTAGGAAGGTAATTAATAATAATATCCCTAGATGGGACCTAGGAATGATAGTGTCCCCTAATAATTTATTATTGATCTAGTAATTGCGACATTATTTTAATGTTTAAAATCACTAAGTTGTGTGTGATTTGTGAACCTTCAACATTAGTATTATTAAAAATTAAACTAGGGAGATTTAATATTAATTTATTTGATTTACAATTATTGTTTTTTTTTTAGTGATTTGATTTAGGGATTTCTCCCTCGTAATCTCTTTATGATTAACCCTAGTTAGGGGTTTCATCAGACTAATGCACCTAACATATAGGGGATGTTAGCAAGCCAACGTGCCACGAATATCCTTGTGAGTTAGTTGTATTGGTTGCTATTTTGTTTCTTAAATTTCAATGCACCTTAGTATGCAACCTCGTAGTTAGTGCCTTTTAAAAAAAAAATTGTGTGTGTTTTGCCCTAACTTTGAGCATGACAAGAAGACTTGTCTTATTAAAGAAAGTGATTGGAAACTAATTGGAATAGGTATAAAGACAAAAGGTAATGTATTTTAGTTTTCTCCTACTAAAATGACATGTTTGATTGTTAAAGTGGATGACAATTGGCTATGACATAACAGATTTTGTCATATCAACTTTGATAACATTATGAAGATCAGCTCATCAAATGTAGTTAGAAACTTGCCTAAGATTGTGAATAATACTAACATGGTTTTTAAGGAATATTTTATAGCTAAACAAAGAAAGAATTCAATTCTGAGAAAAATGTTTACAACACCAGTCAAGTTGGAGATTGTGCACACATGTGCGTACCTACAAGGACAAAAGGATTATACAGTGAAAGGTATTTATTGATTTTTATTGATGATTTTACAAGAATTATGTGAATTGCATTTCAGAAAGAAAAATATGAAGCATTTGAGAAGTTCAAGTTATTGAATGATAGAGTTTAGAATGAATCTAGCTTGAAGTTTAAATGTTTGAGATCTGATAGGGGAGGAGAGTTTACTTCAAATGAGTTTAATATCTTTTGTGAAGACAATAGAATTAAGAGACAACTTTCAACACCCTAACTACAAATTAATTGAAGGAGAAAGAATTAAACACACAAGCATAAGAAGCCATAGTAAGTGCACTTTCAAATACTAAAAATATTGATGTAAAAGGACTTAGAATAGGGTGACCCCACAATAGTGGGTTACACTTTTTTAGACATGCTGATTTTTGTTGAAATAACACATTTTTAATAAAATATGATGATTTAAGCCTTGAGAGGTTCTATTTGAAGGAATTAATTACAAATGGTTAGATCAAAGCCTCTTAGATAAAAAGAAATATTTATATAAAATCTATACTCCTCATTCATACCTACAATGGAGTCTCCTTCGCACCTATTAAAATGATGACAAAAAATCACTTTGATTTTATCTTTTGGTAGATCAAATGAATCCATTTGACAAACCTATCTATGAAGTAAGGTTGTAATTTCCCCACCAGGGAACCCATAAGGAATCAGGTCTATGACCTAAAATTTACAACTAACAATTTTTTTAAAACATTCTAACATATCATCATAACCATTCACAAGTCTATTCCTTGAGGTTCCCTTAATGAATTCAACTAACATTATTAAGTATTTCATTTAATTACTTAATCTAACAAATTCCATTTCCATTACAACTTCAATTAACATTAATTTCATTTCACATCATAACCAATTACATTAATGAACTAGTGGAATTAATTCCCCTTACTGACTAGCATGCAATTTACCTTCAGAAGTGAAACAAGAACACATTAATTATCACATCCACTAAGCACATTTATTCTTATATATTTATTTACTCATTAACATTATCTATGCTCAACTCAATTGCATCATCAAAACTCAATTAAACTTTTCCAATAAGAGTCCTTACTTCCTATCTTCATTTCAAGAAAAGAATAGAAAGAGCATAAAGTACTTTAACCATGTATTGATAACCAACATAAATCATTGAATGAATCATTCTTGCCATAAGTTTAACTTCCACAAAATATCATTTATAACCTTGTACAAGTCTAGTTAAGAATTGAGATTAACCTAGTTTGCATAACCACATATTACTCATATTGAACTATACCTTTAAGAAATTACTTCTCATCACTATTTTAATAACAGACATGTTTCCAACACTTATTATTTCACTTGGAGATATCCTTGAACCCTTAGCATATCTTTTCACTAACCATATATCAAAAAAAAATTCCTTTTAGAGAAGTTTACATCCATAAGTACTTCCATTGTAAAGGTTTGCATAGGATCATTACTTTCAATTTCATTTAAAATTCACAAGAGATATAAGGTAAGAAATTACTCATTGATTTAACCATATTCAATCCCCTTTTCAAATTCATAATTCTGTCCTTCCCCTATACATAACTTATTTCTTAAAATTTCCTTTTACAAACATAATTACAATTACTACACATTTCCTGAAGGCATATAGAAAGATAATTACATCAAGTTTCCCAAGGGCTTATAATAAATCTTTACATCTTGATAACAAAAGATAGAGATACATGATACGAGAACAAAATCTTCACCACTAAACAACTCAAAATCTTAGCCACAACATGAACCATGCACAATACCTCGAAAGAGATTTGCCACCCAACCATGTGAAACTGGTAAAGTTCCACCCCCCGTGCTAGGAGATAGAACCAAGGTACTCTCAAGACCTTAAGGAAATCTAAGTCCCAAAAACCAATAAATCCAAGACTCAAAAGAACAAGAATAAATCACATAAAATATCATCATATTATAACACCGAGGTTAAGGTTCTAGGAGACCACCTAAGTGAGTGTCATCACACAACTTGTATATTGGGATCCACCCTAGTAACCATGTAACCCCGGTCCCCCCTTTATGAATAGGGATCCACCCTGGTAGTTATCCCTGTTCTCGGTACTCCAATCAGGTCTGTGTGGCCATTATTATGTTTTCTTTCATTATCTTTTGAATCCCCCTTTCCCAGGTTAATTTTTAAAGGTTATCACTTTTTACAAACCCACCCATAGGATCCTCTGGCAACCACTTTAGGGTTCCAGCACCTATGGTGAGCCACTCACTTAAGGTTCCTATTCCCTTACCCCATCACAAGCCACAAAACTAGATAAAACTTCCAAGTCCTAATCCATAGGTTTAGGAAACTCCCCTGTGCACTCAGGCCCTCAGAATGAGTCCTAACCTTAGCCATATACATAACAGGAACTATTGGAAGAATATCTATCACAAGACACCCCAAAACATAAAACCTTTCTCATGCACAAGTAAAAATTTCCAAAGCTCATTTATAGGTCTAAGGAACCCTCCCATGCACACAGGCCACTGAGACAAGTCCTAGCCTCATAAACTAAACTCAAGTATATGACAAGTGGAAAATCATCATAAGTAATCCATATAACCTCAACAAAACAAGTAACAAATGTACATAGGTGAAACAAACTTCACACATCCCAAATACATCATACATGAAATAAAATACATCATAAACACTTTCAACAACAAGAATCGAAGCATAGAAAAGAACAAGAAAGTTTAAGAACATTTGGGGAAACATTTAGCAGGCCTTAGAGTAGTCCTAGTCCATTGGACAACCCAAACCCTAAAACACATCCTAACCTTATTCAAGCATCTAAATGCACCATATAATCCCAACAAAAACAAGCAATGAACATATTTAAAGTTTACATAAAATTTCATATGCCAAAACACAATGCTCTGCAAAATCTCACGTGCTTGAAATTTGGCTAAGTTTGATTTTTTTTAAGAAAAATCAAAATTAGAATTTGCATCTTAACTCCCATGAATCTAAAACCTATCCCAATCATCTCAAAAGGTACCTGAACTCTTTATACAAGTATAACTTAAAGTATAAATTGTATAAATCCTGAATCTTGTTTCTTCAGTTTACACTAGCTCTGTCGGTTCATACTGGATTGGTCGGTTAATACTGCATTGGTCAGTCAACATAGTTCTACTCGGTGAACACTATTTTGATCGGTAGACACTAGTTTGATCAGTTGACACTATACCAACTTTCTCAGTTAACACTAAACTGACCTAGCTTGGTTAACACTAAACTGACTTGGCTCAGTTGATACTAAACCAATAGGAACTGCAGAAAAATGACTGTCAACTTTGACTTGCAGGCAAAACTAGGTTTATAGGAACTATGATTGTCTAATCTGAGCATGACCCATTTGAGATCTAACCAGTTTCCCCTCAAAAATGGCCCATCAATCCATCCTATCTATCTAACAAATCTATTCTAGATCTGGAC
Organism: Chamaecyparis obtusa; assembly: GCA_027943335.1. Classification (NCBI taxonomy): domain Eukaryota; kingdom Viridiplantae; phylum Streptophyta; class Pinopsida; order Cupressales; family Cupressaceae; genus Chamaecyparis; species Chamaecyparis obtusa. The sequence continues at coordinate 170,410 of BSBK01008758.1, forward strand.
AAAGAAAGGTGGTGCAAATCAGTTATGAACCAGTAGGGTTGAAATAACAGTTCTAAATTCTGGAAGCATTCATAATACATTCAATAACAGTGTAAAACACTATCCTACATACTCAAAACCACTTCTACCCTCCCAAGAAGATTTCACCATAGAAAACATACAAACATTCATAAAAATCACTTCCCGAAAACATATTTCAAATACACAGAAAAAACAAAACATATATATAGTTCTCATTTTCAAACAAAGTAAACAATCATATTCTCAATGAGTAACATATCATACATATACATAATCATGCACATGGGAAGAATAAAGATTCATCCTAGTTTAGACCCTACCTGGGGTCTAATGGAGAATCGTCTTCCCTTGGTTGGAGACTCTCTACAAAATTTCCAGCTTTGAGCAGATATTCTCCTAAAATATTCCTCTAGCAATCAGCTCCAAACAATCCTCACACAAATGACTTCACCAACTAGAGACTCTCATCCTCACAGAAACATTCACCAAATTTTTTTGGAGTAATCAATTTTAAACCACTCAAAAGAAATCCAATCATCCCAAAATTATCCCCCCGCACACAAAGATCTTCAAATATTTATCCTCCAACTATGTGGTTGAAGGAGTTGCTTTACGGGAAGCAACTTCTCCAACTTCCATAGTTGGTTGGAGGAACAACCAAATAATTTTCCCGTAAGCACTTAACATAGTTTTAATGAATTTAATTAAAATTAACTACAAAGGAAAACATAACAAGAACATCCAACAAGTAACTTTCAAGAAAACCACTTAGCACACATGGAAGCCAACTAGCCTAACTTCTAGGAGGTCTCAAGTTCAACTCCCTCCTAGATAGCTAGTTTTACTACAAAGAGCATTTATTTTTATTATTACTATTATTAATATTATTTTCACTTTTTAATACATTTATTTAATACACTTCATTGAATTCACTTTAAATAACATACCACTAAAACAATCAATAAATCCATACAAATATTATTATTTATATAAGCATGGGTATATGCGTGTGCACCCACATATACACATACCTATATAACATACAATTAATATAACACATATAAAATAAATATATATACATATACTTACAAGGATAAATCTAACCATATCATAATCATAGAACGACATCGAATCATAAATCACAAGACCACATCACATACCGCACTCAAATTCCCCAACCAGGGTAATCTCCTAAGCAGAAATCTAAGTCCATGGTAACCTTGAGAGTATTCTTGGTAATACCTGCACACAACAACAGTTCAAGGATTTTTAAGGCACACTCAAACCTATGTAGCCAAGTGGAGTCGATGCCCGGTACTTGCATCTTGCAACACCAACCAACATGCATATAGACATATATATAAGCAGATAATGGAAAATAAGGAGGAAGAGTGTGACATCATGTGGACCTCTAGTAGGAGTAACTATGACTGCCTCCCCACATCCTACACTCACATCAGACAGTGACACCAACAAAGCATAATTGGATTAGTGTGGTTAGTACCAGAATAATCTCTTTCCATATTGTATAATAGGAATGCATCATAACATATTCATGTAAATGGAAACCATCTATTAACTTTCATAAACCCATTTAACAATTAGGCATGTACTCAAAATGTCTCATTATCAAAACAAGATAAACAAATCATATAACCCTAAACACATTAATCATCTCTAATCCCAAGTAACATTTAGAAAAGATAACAGATCTATCCCTTAAGTGAAATTAACCTAAAGTAAACATGAGCATTTCACAAAGAAGCCTATAATTCTATTAGGTGATCCTTTTATCATTATGGTCCTAAACTATCATTGACACACAAGAAGATGTATAGTAACATACCTATGCAATATTATTATTCCTCAAATTAAAATATGAAGTTATGGTGAGTTGGAAGAGGTTTGGTTTGAGAAACCATCTCAAGAAGGTTCGTTCTCACATATAGTCCTTCTTAATTTCAAGTGAAAATAACCAAGACTTGATAGGGTTAGAGGGGCATTACAAAGGTACTATCGAGAAAAATCTTTCCAATGATTATAATGTTAATATATATTATTTTATTATGACTTTGTATTTTTATTTTTACTAAACATCGATATTTCACTGTATGTCTACCTTAATGTTTGATGCTTATGGAAAAATAGTAAATGTGAGAAACAAAAATCTAAAAAATATCTATGCCCTAAGTATTAAATTTCTCTTTCTATAAAATAAAAATAAAAATGAAATTGGACAAATACACGACAAGTTATAAGCTATGTAGTCAAGGTATGTCAAAATTACGGTTTAGTCAACTTCAAACGTTAATAAAATATGCAATAATAATGATAATGTCATCAAACTAATTGCATTCCCTCTGTATGGATATTAAAAAACTAAATTAGAAAGAATCACATTGATATCTATCTTATAAAAAAAGTTATGCTCTATGAAAACAATGTAACTCTTTGAAAATGACATTTTTAGCAATATACCAATTTTTCGTGGGAGAAAGAAAAAACCATTCAAATAAATTTAAAAATAAAAATAAAAAATATATTTACAATCTAGACAGAAAATTCTAAAAGACTCTAATTTACTTCATCTTCCAATTTCAAATTTTTTAACGACAATATGCATATGAATCTGAAAGTTTTTTTCAAAATGTAGAGTTCAGTGTCCGTTCAGGCCAAAAAGTGTAACCCACTATTGTGGGTTCACCCAATAGCTGATGAGGTTTGGAAGTTTTAGCATGAATGTTTATGAATTTTTTTAGTAGGTCAAATTGTGTTAGGAATGAATGCTAAAGTGTTTGGCACCCATTCTCTAGCAGTTGTTGCATTCATGACTCTGATTGTCATTGATGTCAACACAGTGTTTTACCAAAGATTTGCAGAGAAGTAGATAGTGTTTTGATTAGTGCACATGGTATATTGTAGTTGGAGATATGTGAGATTGAGGATATATTCTTTGATATGTTACATGTCTATGGTTAAGATCCCAGATAGTAATTCTTTTATTCATGAAAGTTATGAGCATTTTGGTGAAAGCAGTATTCAAGCAGTGTTCCTGAGTAGTGGTTTTTGGAAATCAGATGATATCTCCTAATCGGGATGGAACTTGGCTTTGCATAGTTAAAGGGAAGTTAGAGACACATTGATAGTGATGTGGATGATAGCACAAACTTTGAAGTCACATGAGTGAAGATTTATTGTATTTGGAAGCTGACAATTTTATGTAATTTTGGTGTAGCATGTGGAATCTTTATTTTGTAATTGTGTGCCGACTCATTTGTAATTATTTGAGTGTGGTATAAAGGAAGGAATTTTTTTCCTTATTGTAGATAGTGTGATGTGATATGTGGTAAGAGTGTGGCATGAGAGTGGTTGATTATGAAGTTGTGAAAGTGAAATTGTGAAGGAAGACATACGAAGTTCAGAGATCTGAAATTGAGATCTGATGTAGCAGTGAGTGTGGTTTTCCATAGTCAGAGAAGAGGTAACATATTTTTCTATTGAATAATGCAAAGATTATTTGGATAGTGAGTTTAGTGATCTTACCCTGAAGCTTTTTGGGTAGTGGGTCCTTCTATCTTCCATAACTCTTAACAGGGTTAGAACCTTTTAACAGGGATTCAAAATCTCCTAATAGGGATTTATATGTACTAAATGTATTTCATAAGACTCCTAACAGAGTCCATCATTTCACAAGGCATATTCATATTAGTGCATCTTTTGTGGACATCATTCCCACTGGGGTTTACTCTTTGATCAAGAGGTTCCCTAGTCAACATATCTTGTGTTATTATGTAATTGTGTATGAATATCTTTTTATGGTTGGTAATTATATTACTTATATGGTTTAATGCTATTGAAGATGGTAAAAGTCATAATTATCTAATAACTAATTCACCCCCCTCACCCTCTCAATTATCTTGGTGGACTTTACTTTCTAACAATTGGTATTAGAGCAGCAGGTCCTTGAAATAGAAGTTTAACAACTTAACGAGATCCATGGCGAATTTTAGGAAAGAAAGCTCTAAGTTTGATGTAGTAAATTTTGACAATTGGAAAGAAAAGATGAAGACACATCTACTATGTTTAGGACTAGGTTATTGGTTGATTACAAAGAATTATAAGACTATCATTGAAGAAGATGATCTTGAGACATGCTCTAATGATGAGAGAGATCTATTCATGTGTAACATACTTGCAAGAGAAGCACTTTTGATAGCACTTTCAGAGAATGAATATAGTTAGGTAAAATGTTTGAAAAATTCTCATGAAATTTTGAAAGCTTTGCACTCTACTTTTGAAGGTGATGAACATGAAAAAAGAGTTAGATTACATAATTGGATATGTGCATTTGAAGATATAAGAATGTTGCAAGATGAATCTGTTAGAAGCTATATTGGTAGAATGTTAGAAATTTTTGCAGGGATAAAATCTTGTGGAGGAACAAAGATAGAGAATGAAGTGATATGGAAAATTTTGAGGACATTGACTCCTGTATTTAAGCAGACAACACAAATGATTGAACAAGTTATACCTTGTACTACAAACTTTACAAGAGAGACTCTTCTTGGAAGATTGGAAGCAACAGAGATGAACCTGAGGTTATCAAAAGACTTACCTAGAATGGAGACAACATTCAGTGCTCTTAGTGTTCACCCTAGATTGTCAAGAAGCATCAGTGTGAGCGGAGATTATGCTCATAGCAGTAGATCTAGAAATGAAGAAGTTGAGAAGATTGAAGAAGGTATTGCCTTGCTTGTGAAAAGAGAACCAAACGGTAAGAAATTTTTTAAATGTTGGACTTGTCAAGAATATGGTCATTTTGCATCTAAATGTCCTAAGAGAGTTAAGAAGTATAGAAATAATTTCAAGCCTAGAATATCTAAGGAATTTTATTATGCTAATGATGAAGACCTTGAAGCTAGTATTGAAAGAACTTTAAGTGAAAGTGATACTAAGAATAATGATGAAATAGGATTTGTGGCAATTAAAGAAGAAAATTCTAAAACTAATGTTAAGGAAGAAAAAGCCTTAGTTTCCCAAGTTGAAAAGAAAGTTGATTGGATTATAGATAGTGGTTGTTCACATCATATGACTAGAGATATGAAAAAGTTCATAAAGTCTAACAATTATGATGGAGGAGTTGTTAGAGTTGGTAACAATGCACCTTGTTTGATTAAAGGTATAGGATCTATTACTCTTGATGGAAATACTAATACTGATGATGTTTACTTTATGGATGGATTGAAACATAATCTTTTGAGTGTTGGAGATTTAGTTGATAAGGGATATCAAGTTTGGTTTACTGAGAAAACTTGTGTGATAAAGGATAAAGATGGTAATCTGATTGGAACTGGATCTAGAACCAAAGGTAATGTATTTCAATTGAATCCTACTGAGATGAGATGTTTGATTACTAAGATTGATGACAGTTGGTTATGTCATAGAATATTTTGTCATATAAACTTTGATAATATTGTGAAAGTGAGTACTACACTTGCAGTAAGAGATTTACCTAAAATTATGAAGCCTACTAACATGATTTGCAAAGAATGTGTGATGGCTAAGAAAAAGAGAAGTTCATTTCCTAGTAAGAAGTTCACATCGGCAGAGAAGTTGGAGATTGTTCATACAGACTTGAGCGGTCCTACCAAGACTAGAGGATTCTATGGAGAAAGGCATTTTATGATTCTTGTTGATGATTTTACAAGAATGATATGGATTGCATTTCTGAAAGAAAAATCTGAAGCATTTGATAAGTTTAAGATCATTAAGAACAAAGTTGAGAATGAATCTGGAATGAAGATTAAATGTTTGAGATCTGATAGAGGTGGTGAATTTACTTCTAGAGAGTTTAACACTTTTTGTGAAGTGAATGGTATTAAGAGACAATTTTCAGCCCCTAGAACACCTGAACAAAATGGTATTGCCGAAAGAAGAAACAAATCAATGACTGAAGTAGCAAGAGCTATGTTATTTGAGAATGATTTAGCAAAGACATTTTGGAGAGAAGCAGTGAATACAACAATATATACAATGAATAGAGTACAAATCAAAGTAGACATAGACAAGACACCTTATGAATTATGGTTTGGACATGCAGCCTCAGTTAAGTATTTTAGAATTTTTGGAAGCAAATGTTATATAAAGAGAGATGATGATATTGGAAAGTTTGATCCTAGAAGTGATGAAGGTATTTTTCTTGGATATTATTTGAAGAGAAAACCATATAGATGTTACAATAAGAGAACTAAAACTATTGTTGAGAGTGCAAATGTTAAAGTTGATGAAAAGTTCAAAATTCAGGAAAGAATGCTTGATTATGAATTTGATGAAGAAGCTTATCCTAAGCCTAACACTGAAACTATTGAATTATTCTATGAGACTGATAGTGAATTGTTGAATGAGAGTCATGCTGAAGAGACCAGAGAGGAATCTATAGAAGAATCTACAGTTGAAGCAAGATCTAAGACTATGACACTGAATAGGTATTTATCAAGACATCATCCTATTGAACAAGTTATTGGAAGTTTGGACAGAGGAGTTCTGACTTGAATTAAGGTACATTTATGTTTGATTTCTCAAATTGAACCTAAATCTACTAGTGAAGCTTGTGAAGATGAACATTGGATTAATGCTATGAGAGAAGAACTAGATCAAATAGAAAAGAACAAGACATGGGAATCGGTCCCTAGATAAAGACAAGAATGTAATTGGAACTAAATGGCTTTTCAGAAACAAGATGAATGAACAAGGAGAAGTTGTAAGAAACAAAGCAAGATTGGTATGTAAGGGATACTCACAGCAAGAAGGAATTGACTATGAGGAAACTTTTGCACCAATAGCAAGAATTGAAGCAGTAAAAATGTTTTTGGCCTATGCAACTTTTAAGAAATTCAAAGTGTATCAGATGGATGTGAAGTCAACATTTCTAAATGGAGAATTGGAAGAAGTCTACATTGAGCAACCTGAAGGTTTTCCTTTGACTCAAGAAGGAGATATGGTATGTAAACTAAAGAAAGCATTATATGGACTAAAGCAAGCACCTAGAACTTGGTACGCAAGACTGGATAAGTATTTGTTAAAGTTGGGATTTGCTAAAGGAACAGCTGATAGCAATCTGTACACAAAAGAAATTGAAAATGGTTTTTTGATTATAGTTATTTTTGTTGATGACATTATTTTTGGAGGAGAAGATGAGGCTAGTGACAAATTTGCTAATGAAATGAAGACTGAATTTGAAATGAGTATGATTGGTGAGATGAAATACTTTTTGGGATTATAGATAACACAAAACAATGATGGTATCTTTGTAAGTCAAGCAAAGTACTTGAATGATTTTTTGAAAATATTTGGAATGGAGGACTGTAAACTAGTTGGAACAACTATGGTAATTAGACATAAGTTATCTAGCACAGATGAAACATTGGCAGTTGAGTAGAAGAAATATAGATCCATGATTGGAGGATTGCAATATTTGACACACACAAGACCAGATATAGCACATTTAGTTGGAATTGTAGAAAGATTTCAAGCTGAACCTAGAGAATCACTTTATGCAACAATAAAGAGAATACTAAGATATTTAAGAGGCATAATGGACTATGGATTATGGTATGAAAAATATGATGACTTTACCCTATGTGCATATACAGATGCTGATTGGGGAGGCAGTGTTGATGATAAGAAACGCACCAGTGGAGGAGCATTTTTCCTTTGAGGAAGATTAGTTTCTTGGCTAAGCAAGAAGCAGAATTGTATTTCACAAAGCACAATAGAAGCAAAGTATGTAGTAACAGCAAACAATTGTAACTAAATAATTTGGATGAAGCAGATGCTGAAGGATATTGGAATTAAATTTGTTGAACCTATTGTTATACATTGTGACAACACCAATATAGTCAGTATGTCTAAGAATCCTGTACTACATTCTAAGACAAAACATATAGAAATTAAGTATCATGTTGTAAGAGAGAAATTTGTTGAGAAAGAAGTCAGACTGGAGTACATAAGCACAAAGGAATAGATAGCAGACATATTTACAAAGCCTTTGCCTAAGGATACATTTGAGTATCTAAGAGGTATGCTTGGGGTTATGCCCCAACCTACTTTTGAGTAGTGATGCAATTGGTTTCATTCATCCAGTAATATATGAGCCCTATCTTTCTTCTAGACTAGATGTTGGTACTTCCTCTATGGGGGAGTATGTGTATCTGAGCTGAGTCATGAGGACTCTAGTAAATGGATTTTTCTGAATAGTGTCTTTTGACATTGAGTTTTTTTTGACATAGTGATGAAATTTCTGTCATTGATGTCAATGGGGGAGAAGTATGAATGAAAAACAATATGAGAGAACTAAATAGGATAACAAAGCAAGATTTGATTGATGAAGAGGATTTGAAGAAGCAGTGTTGTAGTATTGGATTTTTGGAACATTGGATGTTTTTATCTATGTTTCCATCAATGCCAATGGGGGAGATTGTTAGGAATAAATGCTAAAGTGTTTGGCACCCATTCTATAGCAGTTTTTGTTGCATTCATGACTATGATTGTGATTGATGTCAACACAATGTTTTACCGAAGACTTGCAGAGAAGCAAACAATGTTTTGATTATCACATGTGGTATATTGCAGTTGGAGCTATGAAATTTTGAGGATATACTCTTTGATATGTTATATTTCTATGGTTAAGAGTCCAGATAGTAATTATTTTATTCATGAAAGTCATGAGCATTTTGGTGAAAGCAATATTCAGGCAGTGTTCCTGAGTAGTGGTTTTTGGAAATCAGATGATATCTCCTAATCAGGATGGAATCTACCTTTGAATAGTTAAAGGGAAGTTAGAGACACATTGATAGTGATGTGGATGATAGTGCAAACTTCTAAGTCACATGAGTGAAGATTTATTGTATTTGGAAGGTGATAGTTTTATGTAATTTTGGTGTAACATGTGGAATCTTTATTTTGTAATTGTGTGCCAACTCATTTGTAATTATTTGAGTGTGGTATAAAGGAAGGAATGTTTTTCCTTGATGTAGATAGTGTGATGTGATATGTGGTAAGAGTGTGGCATGAGAGTGGTTGATTATGAAGTTGTGAAAGTGAAATTGTGAAGGAAGACATGCGAAGTTCAGAGATCTAAAATTGAGATTTGATGTAGTAGTGAGTGCGGTTTGGCATAGTCAAAGAAGAGGTAACATATTATTTTGTTGAATAATGAAAAGATTATTTGGACAGTGAGTTTAGTGATCTTACCCTAAAGCTGTTTGGGTAGTGGGTCCTTTTATCTTCCATAACTCTTAACAGGGTTAGAATCTTTTAACAGGGATTCAAAATCTCCTAGCAGGGATTTATATGTACTGAATGTATTTCATAAGACTCCTAAAATAGTCCATCCTTTCACAAGGAATATTCATATTAGTACATCTTTTGTGGGAATCATTCCCACTGGGGTTTACTCTTTGATCAAGAGGTTCCCTAGTCAACATATCTTGTGTTATTGTGTAATTGTGGATGAATATCTTTCTATGGCTGGTATTTATATTGCTTATATGGTTTAATGTTGTTGAAGATGGTAAAATTTATAATTATCTGATAACTGATTCACCCCCTCCCCCCCCTCTCAATTATCTTGGTGGACTTTAATTTCTAACAAATTGGATGTTGATCAAAGATTATTAAGTTCTTATAAGTTACATTCATGACTTGGTTTTTCATTGATGTCAACATATATGTTTTCTAGACAGAGTTAACAAAGTTATAGACACAATTGTTTCGCAAGGTTTTATGCTAATGAATGAAATTTTGTGAAGATATATTTATATTCAAAAAAAATTTATGATGATTTGGTTGTAAGAGAAGAGAATGTTAAGCATATATGTTTGACTTATGTGAAGTTTACTGAAGACTGTTCTCAGTGAGAATTACTAGGAACTATTAACAGTTATTCAAGATTTATTATTTTAGAGAGGTTGAAGATAGTTTAATGAGGTTTATATGTTGTCAATGATATATTTGAGATGCTTGGATAAACATGATAGAATGTACTTTGAATTTTGTGAAGACATGTGGAAGATGTGAAGTGTGTTACTTCTTTTTGAGCCAACTAGTGATTAATAATTCTATGGAAGCCTTTCGATGTAATGTAACATGTATTGTAAATTTTTATTGATGTCCTCATTATACACTAAGTTTGCACCCTTGTTTCAAGCTCTCATAGTCTTGATAACTTAGTATAACATGGAAATCATCTCTAGGTTGTGGGACCTATGCTAACTGAGATGAGACCTCAAGGTTCTAGGCTGGTTCCTCTTGGATAATCACCTTAATTTGTTTTTTTTTGACAGGAAAAGTAAATCTTTTGAGGGAAAGGAATAGAAGGAATGCTTGAAAGAGAAATGATAGAAAGCAAACTATCCTACTAGGTGATACACTGAAATTAGGGTTTGGATCTTAGTATAGAGGATGAAAATAATGAACAACTCAAGTCTAGGAGATCACAACTCACTAAATAGGCTTGCATAAGTATTTCATAGAAGGGTCTGCAATAGAAAGAGGCTATTCAGGGAAAGAAAGGATTTCACAAACAATAGAATTCTTAAGGGATTTAGACACAATTTATGACCTGCAAACAAACATTCACCTCTGCAACTCGGTATAGGGATGAGACAAATAGTCAGGGGTTGAGGTATACCCACAAGAGCATTCAAATGAAATCACCCACAATAATACACAAAATTGCAAAAAGAGAGAGGGATCAAGAACCTTGAGATACCACCAAAAACATCATATACTTTGATTCAATAAGAGATAATTTAGACAAGGAAGCATAGGGACATGAAGGATTGTCACAAAATACCTCTACAATATCTGAATCATCAATGGGAGATTATAGAATGTAGAAAACTAGAGGACAGAAAAATGCCACAAATAGCCTTCTAAGAAAGAGACTTTCTTCTTTACAAAATGTGAACTCTGAGCACTAAGGCTCCAAAAAATACAATATATACATCTCAACTGCACACAGGCAGGAGTCAAAAACGTAACTAGAGTTACATAATTTTACATGGAATAAACAAACCCTAAACCTATCAAGTCTGATAATAAATCTAACTTTGCAAATATCTCAACTGATTAGATATTTTACTTTGTGTGCCCATCCCTATACTATAATCAGCCTGCAAACAAGCAACCTAGATCCATAAACTTTTCTGCAACAAAGCCCACCATGAATGCTAAAAATGGTACCTCACAGGGACAAGAATTGACCCATGATGGATGCCCACACCTTCTCATCATCCTTCCCAACTCCAAATGTCCTGCAGACATAAATTTCTTAACTACCTCACCGCTCGCAGCATGTTTGAATCAATCATTGGTATAAAACCCTCTACAGAGATATTTAAATTTGAATGTTAACAGCTAGCCGGTCATTTTAAAATGTGTCCATTGATGAGAAACCCTTCCTGATAGATGAACGGTTGCAATGCACCCAAAAAATAGCCTAAACTTCCCCCTTTGATAGGTCAACTACCACCTGGAAGTCAGTAACCAATGAAATGCAAGAAAATCAACACGTCTGATAGAATTGGACCCATGACCTATAGAAAGAGCATTAGATGGTTGTTGCTATACCATGATGCTAAAAGTTGAGCATCTTGGATCCTCGGTATAACGACAACCACCAGATCAAACTGGATGTTAAGCTCTTTAAAAATCCTTGACCCCATAGACCCACTGACAACCACCACGTAGCATACTAGCCAACCAATCACAAGCTACCAAATGAGACACGTTACAGACCCTTCTGGAAATAGGACCCATGACAGAATAAGATTCCAATCTAATGGTGGGCACATGATCTCAAAGCCCTTGAATATTCCTTCTGATCATGTGCCAGTCATAGATCTATCTTTGACCAGGACCCTTTGACAAATGGACCCATTGCAACACAAGTCACCACTACATGGACCAATCAAATGTGAGCACATCAGCAAGAAAGGACCCACCATCAGAACCTCAACAATAAATCAAGATCGACGGTTAGTACATAATCTCATGTGTCAGAGAAACCCCATGAGATTATATGCCAGCTGTTGATCTAAAAGGGACATAGTCTGTCGGGCCCGTTCTGAAAATTGGACAAGTCACCACCTCTCAACCAATAGGAAGCCTCCATATAGGACAATGTGGTAGTGGACCCACTTGACTTTGAAGCACTACAGGGAAAGGAAATCTACGGTCATCGCAAGACCTCATACCTCTGACATGACCCTTGCAAAGTTACAATAACCATAGATTCTTTTAGAACTGGGACCCTTTGAAGATGAAGAACGGGCCCACCGAGATAGGTGTCATCCTGTCGCATGATCGCAAGGGCAAAGAATATTCCTTGCAAACATGTGACAACCACTAGTTTAAAAGGGAAGGTCGGGAGGAAATAATTGTCGAGAAGACTTAGGCTTTGAAGGAAATATTAAAAGGGACCTCGCCTGACAACCTAGAGACTTAACACATGAAGGTGGTCAATTTTTAAAGGGCATGTGCATTTTGGAATTTTTTAGTGGCCAATAAAGGCAATGACCAAATAGAAAGAAGGCTAGGGTTTGTAGGGTTTTTTGGGCACAACGGTCACCTTTTTTGAATTTTAAACTGCACACCAGAGAGTAAAACAAATTGCAAGAGGCCAGAAGACACAACATAGAGCCATGAAATTTTTAGGGATGCTCGGCAAGATAAAAATAGAGACCTTGGGATAGATTTTAGCCAAATTTGTATGCAGAAAAATTTGGGTAAGAGTCTTATATTATTAATTTTAAATTTATAAATCATTTTGGATGACTCAATAATGATTAGGAATTTTTATATAGGAAGGTATCCTGAGGGTATCAGGGGATATCATATAGTCATGAAATGTTGTGTGACCTTTAAATGAAAAATCTTTATGATCAGCACAGAAGATGATGTTTTTGGATTGTTGAGAACTTCAAAGGAACTATATAGGAAAAGAGAGTTGTTGTTTTAGTCAGTTCACCCTTGGATGTGTTATCTTAAAGATTGTTTAGTGAAGATAGTCTTGAAGCAATTTGGACATCGGGTTCAGTTTTCTTTGTTGTGTTTCTCAATCAACTCCTCATAGGGTTTGGATCTTTTCACATGGATTCAAAGTCTCCTAATAGGGACTCATATGTACTGATTTTATTGCAATAGACTTCTAACAAGGTCTATCCTTTCACAAGGAAATTTAATTTTAGTACATCATTTTATGGGCATCATTCCCACCGAGGTTTTCCATCTGATCAAGGGTTTCCCTAGCTAAAAAATCTAGTATTATTTTGTATGTTTATTATCTTGTGGTTATTTTTTCTACTGATTACAAGCTTAAGATTCGATAGAGTTGAATTTAAGTTAATTAAGCTCACAACTAATTCACCCCCCTCTCAATTGTGGTGGTAGACTTTTCTTTCTAATAATTGGTATCAGAGCATCAGGTCCTTGAAGGAAAAGTTCAATAGCTTAAGCAAATCCATGGCTACTACATTTTTCAGGAAATAAAGTCTGAAGTTTGATGGAGTAGATTTTGACAATCAGAAAGAAAGAATGAAGACACATTTTATATGCATGAGAATTTACTACTGGTTGGATATAAAGATGAAGAAGACTATTGTAGAAGAAGACAAACTTGATTCATGTACAGATGAAGAAAACAACCAATACATGCACAATATAATCTCAAGAGAGGCTATTTTATCAGCTCTTTTGGATATAGAATACACTAAGGTAAAATATCTAAGACTTTCTATTGATATTTGGACTAAATTGGAAATTTTTTTTGAAGGAGATCAAACTTTGCAGAAAGCTAAATTGTAAAATTATATTAGTATGTTTGAAAGTTCTAAAATGCAAGAAGATGAAACTATAAGAGGTCACTTTAGCAAGATTACTGAGATTGTTTTAGGAATTAAGAATTGTGGTGGGAAGAAATCAAATAATGAATCCATATGAAAGATAGTGAAGTCTCTACCACCAGCCTTTGAATACAAAGTACAAATTATTGAAGAAATGATTACACCTGATTTTACAAAAGAATTTCTACTTGGAAAGTTGCAAGAACATAAGAAATGGCTAAAATAAAAGGAAGAAACACCTAGAGTGGAAAAAAATTTTAGGATACAAAATGAAATACCTATGTTGACAAGAAGTGAAAGTACCAGATTGTGCTAGAGATTGGGAAATGAAGCAAGAAGAAGAAAGAAATTTTGATGATGCAATGGCACTGATTGAAAGGAGAGAAACTAAAGGCAAGAAAGGTTTTTCTTGTTTGATATGCAAATAATTTTGTAATTTTTCATCTAAATGTCCTAAGAGAGAAAAATAAGATCATATATAGAAAAAATTATAAACCTAAGATTGAAAATTGGTGTTATATTGATGAAGAAGGAGAAATTGCATTTAAAGATGTAAACATTTTAGAAAGTGATAATTAAAATGAAGATGAAATAGGATTTTTTGCTATTAAAGATGATAAATTAGTTGAGGAAGATGTAAGAGAAGAAAAAGATTTACTTTCACATGTAGAATAGAAAATTTTGATTGGATTATTGATAGTGGATGTTCTCATCATATGACTGGAGATGTGGATAAATTTTTTGAGCTTGATAGATATAATGGAGGAATAGTTAGAGTTGGAAATAATGCACCATGTCAGATTAAGGGAAAAGGATCTATTACACTTGATGGAAAAACTACCCCTAAAGATGTCTAATTTGTTGATGGATTGAAACATAATCTTTTGAGTATTGGACAACTTATGCACAAAAACTATGTTAGTGCTCAATCTTGTAGATGATAAATAAGAATAAAATGTTGGAGATTTTCCAGCAGGCTAGTACTTACTGTATGTTTTTCATTAATGAAAACATATGGAAAGTAGCATGAATGGAAGTCTTATGCAGTAAGCCTTCAATATATGATGCATGGACATGATATCAGCATGATATCATGGGTGTAGAGATTAACTTTTAGCACAGATAGTTATATAGCAGTTGGTGTCAGCAGTGTTCCTAACAGAGTAACATACAACATTTTTTGTATGGTTGTCCGTACAGTTGTCCTATGGTCATGCACCCTTGGATTTATGTTGAAGACATGTTAGTGATGTTTCAGTTATGGACACATAGTTTTTTGATGAACACAAGTGAATTTATATAGTCACTATTCGCCAATAGCAATTTCTTATGTTTGTTCAGAAGAGTTGACATAGATTTTATTGGTTCTTGAGTTGAGCCTATCTTGAGGGTATGTGCCCTTGGAGTTAAGCTTAGAGAAGTGTTATTGATGTTAGGTTAAGAGAGTATGAGTTAATTCAGCTTACAAAGAAAGTTCCAGTTGTTTTGGTAGAGCCGACAGTGTGTAGCATGTGTCTACATTTATTTTATTAGCCAGGTCCCATAATGAGTTGCGTGCATAGTAGAGCTAATAGAATGTTTGTTGGAGTTTATTATAGTTTCTCTAATATGATTTCAAGGTGGTTTGATGCAGGAGCATCCTAGGTGTAAGAGCATTCTTGCATCACCCAAAAAATATTTATGGTTTTGTTTTTAATAAGGGCTATCTTGTGCAGAGCTGCTATTTATGGAAACTTACTATTTTTAGTAAGTTGGTCATATGATCTCGGAATGTTCTGATTTCACAATTGGAGGTTCATCTTAGTTATTTCAGCCTACCAGTTGAGTTTCATTGCCACATCATTAGTATTGGTGAAGTTATTGAGGTTTTTGGGTATGAAATCTTTCTGGTCAATTTTGAAGGCCTTAGAGGCTCCAGATCGTAATCGACCCCCGACTAATTGGCGCTAGCGCATGTCAAGCACTGTAGATATTGTCATGGGGTTTTTGAAAGGTGGTTACAATAGAAAAATGGAGCTATGGTTAAAAAGTTATGGTGTTTGGAAGTTGGGTTACCTAAAATCATATTTTGTATTTCTTTTGAGCCGACCCTATTGTAAAAATTGTGAAAATAAAATAATTTTTGGAACCTTCTTGGGCGGTGGAAATTACCTATATAAGGAAGGCTGTAGTGTTGTCTTAGGTAGTTTAGGATAGTTCTGGGTAGTAGATTTGGGTATTCATTCGAGGCTTTGTCCTATAGAATATTGTAAGGGAATGTCCATGTGGCTTTACATATTGTAATTCTGAAAGTTTGTAATTCCACATTTGTGGAGATAATAAGAAGCCCATTTTCTATTCTTGCATATTGTTGTTGTTTTTCTATTTTTGTTATGTGTTTGTGTTATTAAGGGGAGCACCCTTCATCAAGTGGTATCAGAGAAGGAGTTCCTGAGTGTGTAAACAGATCGCCGATTGTGAGGCAGTTTGCACTAGGACCGTGAGTTAGGGTTTCTATGTAAACAAATCGCTAACTGTGAAGCAGTTTGCACCAAGACCATGGTTAGGGTTTCAGCAAGAAGTGCAAAAATGACTCCACAAAGGGAACTTGGTGGAAGAGTTGGTGTTGCAACACATGACATTAGGGAACTATAGAGAAAAGTGCAAGAATTTCAAGAGGAGATTCATAGAGGAATGAATCTTAATGTCAGAGATCAAAGTGAGGATGAAGCTGAAGAAGAAGATCAAGAAGGAGAAGTCAAAGTTGTGAACCAAGAGGAACAAAGACTTTTCTAAGCTATCTCAAAGATCAGGAAGAGACCTAAGATTGAGGTCCTGACATTTTCTAAAAATCTTAACCTAGAAGAGTTGATCGACTGGATCAATGAATGTGAAGAATATTTTGAGTATGAAGATATCAAGGACCCTAACCGGGTCAAGTTTGTGAAGGCCAAGCTGAAGGGTCATGTGAAGATCTGGTGGCAAGAGATTTTGTTGGAGTGAAATAGGAGAGGAAAGAATAAAATCATAAGATGGGGGAAGATGGTGGATAAATTGAAGCGACAGTTCATCCCTATTGATTATGAGCTTGACCTACTGAAGAAAATGCAAAGTTTGAAGCAAGCAGGAAAATTTGTTCAGGAGTATACAAAGGAGTTCTATCGAATCCTCATCAGAATAGGCCATGCAAAAGCTGACAAGGAGAAAGCTGCTCATTACCTTAATGGGTTGAGGCTGAGCATTCAGAAGGAGCTAAATCTAGTTCGAATGAACAGTATTGAAGAGGCATACCAGTTTTCCCTAAAAGTAGAGGAAAAGATGAACAAGAAGTTTGAGACCAGACAAAGTGGAAGAGGTCATGATGGAAGATCTAGTGGACGGTCATATGGAGATCAAAATGAAGATCTAAAAAAATAGGATGAGGCCAGTAACAGTTAGAATCAAAGAGGAGATACTTTTAGTTGTTTCCAAGATCAAAACAATAGAGATCAAAGAGGAAGAGGAAGAGGACAAGGTTCAGGAAGAGGAGGCTTCCATGGAACATGTTTTCACTATGGAGAAGAAGGTCATAGGAAATTTGAATGTCCTCAATGCCAAGGAGGGACAGATAGGAGGAATGAAGGCTAGGCCAAAGTTGCATATGTAGATGAAGATGCCAGATCATCACATTCTAAAGATGCTGAAAGAGGAGAAACAATGATTAATAAAAGAGTCCTCTTGAGTGGTGAAAATGAACCTGAGCAAAGAAGGAGCCTGTTTCACACCAGGTGCAAGTGTGAGGGTAAGTGTTGTGATGTGATTATTTATAGTGGTAGTACTGATAATTTGGTGTCAGAAGAGATGGTGAGAAAGTTGAAGCTCAAGAGGTAGAAACATCCAAATCCATATCGGGTTGCCTGGGTGCAGGATGACCACAAGGTCATGGTCAGTGAACCGTGCCTAGTGAAGTTCAAGATCGACAGTTATGAAGATGAGGTACTATGTGATATCATATCTATGGATGCATGTCATATGCTATTGGGTAGAACTTGGCAGTTTGATAGATGTGTTGTACATGATGGTCGTGCAAATACCTATTCCCTGATAAAGGATGGAGTGCGACATAAGGTAAAACCATTGAAGGAAACAGAAGAAAAGATATGCGTAATGCAAGAATAAATTTTGTTGATAGAGGAAATTTCTCAGATGGTATGAGGCATGAGAATATGTGTTTTACCTTAATTCCAAAGTCTGGGAAAGAGGAATTCAAAGGTGTACCTATAGAAGTTGCAGAATTATTGAATGAGTTTCGAGATATTGTGTTTGATAATGTGCCTGATGGACTACCACCAGTAAGAAAGATCAGTCATTAGATGGACTTGATTCTAGGAGCCAGTTTGCCAAATAAGGTAGCACATAGAATGACACTAGCAGAAAGTGAAGAGTTTAAGATAGATTTGAAGTTTAGTTCATCACATCATCCATAGATTGTATATGGAAGTAGTCCAAGAAATGCTTCTGAGTTGAGAAAGATAGATAAAGGAGAAATAAGTAGTGCTAAAGCTAAGGATTTTGCAGAACATTTGAAGAACATCCATGAGGAGGTGAGGAAGCATATTACCAAGATGAATGTGCAGTATAAGGCTAAGGCAGATGAGAAAAGGAGGCATAAGGAATTTTAGGTTGGAGATGAAGTCATGGTTCATTTGCGAAAGGAAAGATTTCCAGTTGGTACATATAACAAGTTGAAAATGAAGAAGTTTGGGCCATGTAAGATACTAAAGAAGCATGATTTAGGAAATGCATATGAGGTCAAGTTGCTTACTGAGATGAATATTTCACCAATATTTAATGATTTAGATCTAACAAAGTATCATGAAGGAGGTGTTGAAGATGAGTTTACAGCAACACATTGGAGTATTCCAGCAACCGATTCAGATATCAAGGAGATTAAAGACATACTGGATAGTCGTGTTGGTAGAAGCACAAGGAACATGACACATGAAGAATATTTGGTCAAATGGAAAGGATGACCTGTTGAAGATTCATCATGGCTAACAAAGGAGGAGGTTAATCATCTTGGTTTTCCTCTGCACACCTGAGTCGTGACAGGGTCACTTCTCAAATTACCCCAGGTGTCTGATGCAGGAGCATCATGGGTGTAAGAGCAATCTTGCATCACCCAAAAAATATTTCTGGTTTTGTTTTCAATAAGGGCTATCTTGTGTAGAGCTGCTATTTATGGAAACTTACTATTTTTAGTAAGTTGGTCATATGATCTCAGAATGTTCTGATTTCATAGTTGGAGGTTCATCTTAGTTATTTCAGCCTACTAGCTGAGTTTCATTGCCACATCATCAATATTGGTGAAGTTATTGAGGTTTTTGGGTATGAAATATTTTAGGTCAATTTTGAAGGCCTTAGAGGCTCTGGATTGTGATCGACCCTTAGCTGACTAGTGCTAGTGCATGTCAAGCACTATAGATCTCGTCATGGCATTTTCAAAAAGTGGTTACAATAGAAAAATGAAGCTACAATTAAAAATTTATGGCCTCCGAAAGTTGGGTTACCTAAAATCATATTTTGTATTTCTTTTGAGCTGACTCTATTGTAAAAATTGTGAAAATAAAATAATTCTAAGTTTGGTTGGCCCTAAAAGGCTAAATTTCTGGAACCTTCTCGAGCAGTGGAAATTGCCTATATAAGGAAGGTTGTAGTGCTATCTTAGGCAGTTCTGGACAGTTCTAGGTAGTAGATCTAGGTATTGATTCAAGGATTTATCCTACAGAATATTGTAAGGGAATGTCCATGTGGCTTTGGATATTGTAATTCTGAAAGTTTGTAATTCCACATTTGTGGAGATAATAAGAAGCCCATTTTTTGTTCTTGGATATTATTATTGTTTTTTTGTTTTTGTTATGTGTTTGTGGTATTAAGGGCAGCACCCTTCATCATGGTTCTAACTGGCCAACTTTATTATATCATTTGGAGGAAAGATATTTATAGGTAGTCATTTGTGATTGTTGAAGTGTGGTTCATGGTTGATCAAGCAGAGCAGAATAGAGTGTGTGAGTTATGGAACCATCAGAAGAAGGTCTATGTGACCAAGTAAAGTACTTGTGCTATTCATTGGAACAGTTCCAAATAGCAGGTCTAAGCACAGTTCACCAAGATCTAGATATAGTGTATATTTGTTATTCAGAAGGTTGTAGCCTTCACCCATTTAAGCATGGAGCTCTTGGATAGTGTGTCCTCTCCCCTAAGAGTGACAATTGTAAAAGACTCCTAACAAGGTCTAACCCTTAACTAGGTCTACTATACTTAATATATTGTAAAGCTACTCCTAACAGGGTAAAGGATCTTCTAGCAAGGATCATTATACACTAGTAAAAAATATTAGTGTGTATCAAGTCCCACTGGGATTTTTACCTGGGTTTCCCTGTAACCAAAATATTGGTGTTGTGTTCAAGTGTTCTTTCATTGTGTTTATGCTTTATGTTTAAGTATACTTAATTGGATAAAGAATTGAAACTTGTAGATAATTGATTCAGCCCCCCCTCTCAGTTATCTCTTGGGACTATTCCTAACAATTGGTATCAGAGCCAAGTGCCTCAGAGAGAAAGTTTAACAACTTGAGGTTGATTATATGGTGTACTTCAGGAAAGAAAGTCCGAAGTTCGATGGAGAGAATTATCTTGATTGGATGAACAAGATGGTAACCCATTTGCAGTGCATTGCTTTTGAAGTTTTTGATATAACCATCAAATCAGCCAAGATTCCTACCTTAGAAGACCTTGGAAAAGATGATGCTACTGATGCACAAAATGAATTGTTTCATTATAATTCTATTGCCAAAGAAGCCCTTATCAGTGCCCTATCTGATGGTGAGTTTTCAGAAATAAAGAAGGTAGATACAACCCACAAAATATGGAAGCACCTAGAAGACACATTTGAAGGAGACAAACAAGCAAAGGATGCACACAGAAAGACATGGAAGAAAAGATACAATGCATTAGAGATGTTGCCTGAAGAAAATATCAGAGCTTACAATCAGAGGATTAATGAAGCAGTTGCTAGAATTAGGAACAATGGTGGAGAGATATCAGAAGAGGACATTATGGATAAAGTAATGACTAATCTTACTCCAGAATATGAAAGAAAGATCAACATCCTTGATGAAACCATGTAGCTTACATCAAATTTCAAGAGAGAAACCTTGATTAGCAAGATCTCAACTTTTGATATTTCAAGATTGAAGACAGAACCAAAGAGTGAAACAACTTTCAAAGCAAAAGTTCATGGTAAGAAATCTGCAAACACCTCTAGTAATTTTGATGATGATGATGAAGATAAAACACTAGATGATTTTATTGCTATGGTTGGCAAAATAGAAAAGAAAGGAAAAGGAAAATATGAAGGTCAGTTACCATTTAAGTTCTTTTCATGTAATAAGATTGGTCACTTTGCATCTAAGTGTCCCACTAGAGCTAAAAAATTCATAAAGGATTGCAAGACTAAGTATTCTAAGGAATGCTACTATGCTGGAGATGGAGTTTCATATGAAGAATTAGGTGAAGATGAAATTGGATTCATTGCTATTGTATACAAAACGAATAGTAAGTCAGTTTCTAAAGATGAGAAAGTAAATCAAGAGCTAGCATTGATTTCACAAGCTAGCATAAGGACAGACTGGATTATAGACACTGGTTGTTCACATCACATGACAGGTGATAAAGGTAGGTTTGTTCATTTGGACAAATACAATGGAGGTATGGTCAGATTTGGAGACAACACTCCTAAACCTATAGGTGGTAGAGGAGCCATCACTTTGGATGGAAAGAATAGTACTGATGATGTTATTTATATTGAGGGTTTGAAACACAACCTTCTCAATGTTGGATAGTTACTTGGTAAAGGCTATCAGTTGGAGTTCAAAGATGAAAAATACATCATTAACAATAAAGATGGTGTTATGATTGCATCAAGCACAAAGACAAGAGGTAATTTTTTCAGTTCAATTCAGAAACAAGTTGTTTTGTTGCTAAAGTTGATGACAGTTGGTTGTGGCATAGAAGACTATGTCATATCAATTTTGATAACATAGTAAAGATAAGAAATGTAAAAGCAATAAGAGATCTACCTAGAATAACAAAACTAATTGATACTATATGCAGGGAATGTCTAATGGGGAAGCATGTGAGAAATTCATTCAAGACCAAGTAGAATTTAGTAGAGAACAAGTTGGATCTGATCTAGATAGACCTATGTGGTCCAACTCAAACAAGATCATACTATGGTGAAAGGTATTTCATTTTGTTTGTTGATGATTATACTAGGATGATGTGGGTTGCATTCTTAAAAGATAAGTTAGAAGCATTTGATAAGTTTAAAATATTCAAAGCTAAGGTTGAGAATGAATTTGAATTAAAGATAAAATGTTTGAGATCAGATAGAGGAGGTGAATTCACCTCTGACAGATTTTATGAGTATTGTGAAGAACATGGTATAAAGAGACAGTTAAGTGCACCTAGAACACCTGAACAAAATAGAATTGTAGAGAGAAGGAATAGGATCATCCTTGATACAGTGTGCACCATTATGATAGAAGGAAAAGTTGTACACACCTATTGGAGAGATGCAGTCAATACAATAGTCTATACCATCAATAGAATTCAATTGAGGCTAGGTGTAGAAAAAACACCTTATGAGATATGGTTTGGTAATGTTCCCATAGTAAAACACTTCAAAATCTTTTGAAGCAAGTGCTACATCAAGGGGGATGAAGCAATAGACAAGTTTGATGCAAGAAGTGATGAAGGTATTTTTATTCATTACTCTACTAAAAGTAAAGCTTATAGATGTTTCAATTTAAGATTGAAAAAGATCATTGAAAGTGCTCATGTAAATATTGTTGAAAATTTTATGATTCAAGAAAGATATCATGATTACTCACCCATGATTGAAGAAGAACCTAGACCCTCCACTAGTGAGACAGTTATTGAGGAAATGTTTGAAAGCATTGATTTGTTGTTCAATGACCCTGAGACAAGTGAAGAAAATACTCCTAAGGCTAATGAGTCAGCATCTCCTAAAGTTCCAAAGTTTACATCAAGAAATCATTCCAAGGTAGACATCATTGGAGATCAGAGTGGAAAAGTATTAACTAGATCACAAACAAAGAACTCAGTTAACAATGAAGTGGTATGTTTACTATCTTAGATTGAACCTTTAAGTGTTGAAAATGCATATAATAATTCAGATTGGCATGATGCTATGAAAGAAGAACTTGATCAGATTGTTAAAAATGACACTTGGGAATTGGTCCCTAGACCTAGTGATAAAAATATGATTGGAACAAAGTGGATATTCAGAAACAAGATGAATGAAGATGGTATAGTAGTAAGAAAAAAAGCAAGATTAGTATGTAAAGGATATGTGCAAAGAGAAGGCATTGATTATTCAGACACATTTTCACCTATGAGTAGATTAGAGGCTATTAAGTTGTTTTTAGCTTATGCTATAGTTAAAAACTTCAAAGTTTATCAAATGGATGTCAAATCAGCATTCTTAAATGGAGACTTGAAAGAAGAAGTATACATTTAGCAGCCTGAAGGATTCACCCTATCAGACAGACCTGATATGGTATGCATATTGAAGAAGGCCCTCTATGGACTTAAGCAAGCCCCTGGAGCATGGTATGAGAGACTAGATGGATACTTAACAAAGATTGGATTCAAGAAATGAGTAGCAGATTGTAATCTATTCATTAGAGAGACATTTGAAGGTTTGCTTCTTGTAGCTATATTTGTTGATGACATTATCTTTGGAGGTAATGACAAACTTAGTGTTGAATTTTCCAAAGAAATGTAGAATGAGTTTGAGATGAGTATTATTGGTCCTATCAAGTACTTTTTGGGACTAAATGTGCAGAAAATAGAAAAAGGAATTTTCATTAATCAATCAAAGTATGTAAAAGAGATATTGAAGAAATTCAAGATGGATGATTGCAAGCTAGTAGGAACTCCTTTGATCACTGGATGAAAGCTTACAAAAGAAGATGACTCACCAGCAATAGATATAACATTGTATAAGTCTATGATTGGTAAACTCATATATCTTACTCAGACTAGACATAATATTTCAAATGCAGTTGGCATAATTGGAAGATTTGTAGCAGAGCCTAAACAAAGTCACCTGATGGCATTAAAGAGAATATCCAGATACTTGTAGGGCACTATAGATTATGGTCTATGGTATCCTAATTTAGAAAATGTTGAGCTTCATGTGTACACTTATGTAGATTGGGTAGGATGTGTTGATGACAGAAAGAGTACTTTAGGTGGAGCAGTGTTTCTTGGTGAGAGACTTGTCACTTGGACAAGCAAGAAACAAAATTGTATTTCTTAGTCAATAGTAGAAGTAGAGTATGTTATAGTAGGCTTGAATTGTTCTACAGTTGTTTGGATCAAGCAAATGATAAAGGATCTTGGAATTTAGATTGATTATCCTATTGTTATTCACTATGATAATACTAGCACTATCAATATGTCAAAGAACCCTGTGATGCATGCAAAGACAAAGCACAATGAGATCAAGTATCACTTCCTAAGAGAGAAAGTGGCAGAGAAAGAAGTCAAGTTGGACTATGTGAGTACTAAAGAATGGTTGGTAGATATGTTAGAAATAGGAAATACTGAGAGGGGGGGGTGAATCAGTATTTCACAAACTTTTACTTTTTCCCACTTATGGATATAGCAGATTACTTTAGTGCATACAAAGCATAAGAAACTAAATAGCATACATAACAGTAAATGTAAAGAACTCATAACACATGATATGTTCTCAAGGAAACCCTGGCCAAGGGAAAACCTTAGTGGGGATGGTACCCATAAAGATCCACTAATCAAAAGATATCTGGTTAAGGATGTTGACCCTGTTAGGAGCCTATTACAATCATATAGTATATTAGTCCTGGTTAAGGGACTATAGGCCTTGTTAGAAGCCTCAACCTTGTTAGGAGTTGTAGATACAAAACCTGATTACTAGATGAGCTCACTGCCTAAACAAGTAATGCAAATGTTTACTGATTACAATATGGTACTACTTACAACTTCACATCAACAACTTTCGCTGCTATCACAAGTTACATATATTACATGTTACATTTCAAGTATGTTCAGTACATATTTGTTTATATAAGATACAAACATAATATCTTTCTCTTTTCGGCTTGCATATCTTTATCCAAGAGTAAACATCTAGGATGTCATCTCTTATAATATTAATTCATTATTTTGACAAGAAAAATAATCCCTTAATTCATTTACTAACTCTATCTTCAAAACTGCTCTGTCGGCTGTACTCTGTCATCGATAAAATAGTCATAACTTTGTCTGTACTATCCATACTCTTTTGTGCACCAAGATGGGGTATCCTTAGACACCATAGAGCCTAAGTTCATCTACACAAACTGTA
Source organism: Chamaecyparis obtusa (assembly GCA_027943335.1). Lineage (NCBI taxonomy): Eukaryota > Viridiplantae > Streptophyta > Pinopsida > Cupressales > Cupressaceae > Chamaecyparis > Chamaecyparis obtusa. Next base: position 195,768 of record BSBK01008758.1, read on the forward strand.
ATCATGCTCCAATGAACATCGCCAAAACAAACTGTATCGGGTGCTCTGTCAAAAACACTATTTCATACTTAGACAATTTTAGTCTATGATCTTCCATACTTACTTTCTAGCTTATGCGATCTTCATAGAGAAGATATGTCACAATAATGACAACATCTATGTACATACCTCAGCCAAATTGCCAACAATCTCCCCCTTTGTCATTGGTGGCAACATATGAGAAAATTGGCTAAGTGTACAAGTCAAAATCTCAAAATTTGTATCAAAATTGTGGCCATAGTATAAAATAAGTATACTATCCTTATATCTCCTCAATATACACATAATCTATAACACTTCATAATACTCCATAGAACTCCCCCTATGAGTATCCTTCCTTATCATATATAGACAATTTTCTAAGTATCTCTCCCCCTTTGACAACAATGACAAAATAAAGGGTGGAAAAGAGATTTACAAAAATGTGTCAAAACTTTTACCTTACTGTCCTATTGCAAATCCGGTAGGCTTGCAAAATAGTCTGCAAAATCTATCTTCCAAGTCTCAAAATCTTTCTCCCATGCCTTCTCTATCGATTCTGCTACATTGAGTAAAGTACTCAATCTGTATGCTGCAATCTGATAGGCTTTAAGGGATTCAAAATTGAACTTCTAAAATGATGTCTTAGTAGTAAGACATTCTTCTAGCTACTCTTCTATTATAGTCAACTTGATTGAGACATGCTCTCTCAAGATGTTTATTCTGATAATTTTCTTATTCTTCTCATCATTCAAAGTCCTTATCTCATCACATAATTTTCTAATCTTTTTCTCAATTGAACTGATCTTTATGTTTAGACTGGCCACAGAGTTTGTCTTTGCTGCAATTTCATTTTGCTTCTCTTTTAACTTTTTCTCTTCCTCAATTAAAATATTTTCAGATTTTGTACATTGAATGTACAAACACTTTCCAGACTCAAGATGTTTCCTTATGTTCTTAATGTGTCTTTCAAGGCTGTCAATATCATTTTTGATATTCTAACTTATATTTTACAACATCTCAACTTCATAAGCTGCCTGAGCCTTAACCTTAGCAATATCAGTCATATTAGTGAATTCAACATCAAAAGAATTAATTACCATCTTTTCTCTTTCAAGTGGATCTGAATCAAAGACTTTTGTAGATATCACACTTTGTAGCTTCTCAGTCAAATCTTTTAGACTACCTTCCAAATTCTTAACTTTTCTTATTCTTACCAATAATTTTGTTCAAAGAAGTGATCAACTCTAATTGATCATCGTCATCAACTTCCTTGCTCAAATCTTCAAACAATGTTCCTATTCATTTCTCTTTTCCAGTCTTAGGAGTAAGATTGATGGCTTCTTGTGGTTCAATAGGTGTATGGGCCTCTGTTTCCATTTGCACTTTAGTTTAAGTAGTCTCTGTTTCAATATTCTTTTCTTTCTCTCCCAAATCCAAATTGTCAAGAATGTTTTCCAAACTGTTAAGTACCACATCATATGAATCTAAAGTAACTTTTGTTCCTTCAATGTCCATAGATTATGTGCCAATGTTTATAGAAGAAGAAGGAATATCTTCAACTTCAACTACCTCTGCTGCTACCTTTTCTTGTTTTGAACTTTGCTTCTCTGCTGGTTCTACAACTGATTGATCTTTGCTATTTTTTCTTGCTACCTTGTTTGCTTGCACTTGCACAACTGCCTGTTCATTTTCAGTCTTCACTTGTGCATACTGACCTCCCATTATTTGAATAATTCTTCTTTTGGTTCTTAATAGGGTTTCAAGTGGCTTGAGGATCTGTTTAAGGTGGTCATCATCTCTTATCTCATAGAACTATCTAATCACATTCTCTCTCATTTTAGTGTCTTCTTCTTGTGCTCTCATCTTCCTTCTCACAAGTTTGTTGTACAAATCTTCTGGTATCTTTCCATGAATAGTATCAAATTTCTTGTTTGTCAAAATCATACGTGTAACCATTGCATTCTCAAGATTTAATCTGTCAGAAGATCCATATAAATCATAGTATTTGTTCATTTTGGTAAAGTCTCCATGCTACATTATATCTTCATTAACTCTTTCTATACTTGGTTTCCATAATTTCTTCTTTATTGTCACTTCATCATCTTTTAACTCTACAACTCTTCTAGGTACTGCTGGAACAATTGTTTTATGACTTTTACCTGGTCCTGAGGCACTTTCCTTCATTCTTTTTCTTGGTGTCTAACTAATTTCTTGTTCCTTCATAGGTTCTTCAACCTTTACCTTAACTTGAATAGGTTCTGCACTTGATGCCAAAGGTGGGACAGATAGTGTCTCACTTTACCTTATTACTTATGTAGTCTTTCTTGCAATATCAAATTCCTGCTCACTCATACCTGATTCTTTTAGAATTTTCTTTATTGTAGACTCCACTCTCTTCTTTGATTGTTTCTCTTCCTTAAGTGTCTTTGCTGAATCAAAGTTTTCATCATATGTTCCAAATCTGTTTCTATGAGCATCAACTTTACTTTTCAACAATCTCCTAAAATATCCTTCAGTTTCAACTTTAGAGATTTCATAGCCAAGAGGGTCTATGAATTCATGTCTAGGTTCTATTGCCTCAATATAAGTGAAATCAATATCAACCATAAAACATATATCATCTTTGTATTTCTCAACTAGGGATGGAGGAATTCTTGATCTATTCACCACAATGTTCTGAAAAGTTTTCAACACTAACTTTACACTATCATTAACCTTCTCAATAAGATGTTTCATGTAAACTTTATTGATTCTTGCCATAGTATTCTCACCATCATTCCATTGAATAGTGTAAGGAAATATTCTTAGCAAGTGGAAGAACATGTAAGTAACCAATGAGGAGAATATAGAGTGAGTGTATTTAGCTTTCTTTATCTTTTCCAAGTTCTCAAACAACTGTATCCTCAGAATTTCACACATATCCATAGGCTTCTTCTCCACACACATCAAATAAGCAACATGTACCATACCTGTTGGCATATAATCTTCTCTAGAGCTTCCACAGAACTTTGTTGTCAAAATATTACACAAGTATTTTACATCATCTTTCTTGATCTTACTAATGACTATACCTCTGGCATTGTATACTGAACTAGTGTTTTCAATCACAATCTTTCTCATATTTTTCTCATTTAGTGGAATCACACCAACTTTTGATAATCCAGTCACATCATGAATTAGGTCTACAGTTATGTCTATAACTCTATCTTCTAACCAAAATTTACCATTATGTATCCTACTCAAAATGATCTTAGTACACTCATCATCAAATTCATATTTCATAGAGTACTCAATGATTTCATTATTTTCTCGATGTTCATAACCTTGTTTCACTGACATATCTACGTTGTAAAATTTCTTATATTCACCATTAAAATCACTCTCCCTTAGGGTTTCATACTTTCATCCAAGATAACTTTTAACATTTTCTAAATGAAGAACTTCATCTGGTATGGATGATAGGGCTAAAATAGCATCTTTTTTTGAGGGTTCAACTGGATCTTTCTTAGTTCTAGATCTATTCTTATCCTTAATGTTGTGAATCAATGACACATCCATGATTATATCTGATTACTTAAGCTGATTCAAGATCTTAGACAGATAAATACCTTAAATTCACAAAATTAGGGCTTTCGCTAGATCGACACTTCAAAATTCTACAAATCACTTCCAAATCACTTCTAATCACTTGATGATCATAATAACTTTCATTTCAATCTTTTATTACATAGCATTTACTCGATCTGACATCACATTCAATTATTTTGCCACTAAAATGCCAAAAAGACAATTCTGTAAACTTGCAACCATAAATCTTCTTGCGACCTCGCAAAACACAATATTTCTTTTTGCACACTTAACCATAGCATTAGTATAACATAAAAAACCTTCATCTAATAGTGCAAAACTTAACTCATTCAAAATCTAATTCTATACTTATTCTGAGTTCCTAAACTATAAAAATTTACATAATTTAAGTGCTTAAAGAAGGGTTAGGTAAAGACTCATTCTTACCATCAGATAGATTACCTTCCTGATTACCTTCAATGCTAAATATACCTCCTTGATCTATGCCTTTAACAAATTTAACTTCACCTTCATTGCTATAGAAACCTTTTTCTTTGTCTCCTGCATTTTCATTCCTTCTTGCATAGTTTCTAGGGTTAGGGTTATGATGATAACCTCCATTGTTCATTCTGCAAAATATTGTCATGTGTCCAATCTTGTTACATATCTGACAGGTGATTCCATTGGTTCGATACCTAGGTGTTTTCTGATTGATTTGTGTCCTACAATTTCTAGCAATATGTCCAATTTTGTTGCATCTGAACCATACTATTCCATTTCCACTTTTCATGTCTTCAGTTGATCTCTGATCTGGATTGTTAGTATTTCTAGACATTCTACTATTGTAATTATTCTCAATAACTTTAGATCTTCTACATTCAATAGCTCTATGTCCAAAACCCTGACAATTATAACAATAACCATTAAGAGATTTGAATTATTTACCTGTACAATCTCTCTTCATATGTCCAATAGTATTACAAGAAAAATATCTACCTTTGAATTCTCTTTGCATACCTTTGGATGATTCATCTTGCTTCGGTGGTTCTTCTTGCTTTGGTGTATCTTCTTTCTTCAGTGATTCTTCTTACTTTGGTGATTCTTCTTGCTTTGGTGATTCTTCAGATTTGTTCTCATCTCACTTCTTTTCTTCACTACTTTCACATTCATTTAGATCTAGTTTCTTGCTTTCACTAACTATCTTCAATATGTTAAATCCAAGACCAGTTTTATCATAAAATGGTTTTCCATAAGATACTTGCTTATCAATCTTTTCACTATTTGAATATAGCCTCTCAAGTTGTTGTTTGGATTGAGTCAATTCACCTTTCACAATTTTGTTGTATTTCTCAAGTTCATCATACTGCAATTGGACTTTATCAAATTTGGATGTTACCTTGCCAAGTTTAGATTTCAGATCTTCATTTTCATTCTTTAAACTTTCATTTTTAGATCTCAAATTGTCATTTCCATCTTTCAAGCTAACCTTTAGATTTGCTATCTTCAATTCATGTTTAAGGATTACATTTTCTTTTGCTAAATCTTCACAATCTTCAACAAGAATTTCAGATTCCTTCTCAAATTTCATATCTTCTATCTTACCTTTCAATTTGTCAATAAGATTCTTTGCATCATCATACTTCCTTTCCAAGGTGGTTCTTTCATCAGTAAGCATATCAATTTTCTCAAGAGCTTCTTCAAGATTCTTCTGTAATTGATCCATATCCATAGAGATCTTACTCAAGCTGGAGGCTTTCCTTGAATGTTTCTTCTCTGAGTAAATATGCTCTGGTACCAATTGTTAGAAATAGGAAATACTGAGAGGGGGGGTAAATCATTATTTCACAAACTTTTACTTTTTCCCACTTATGGATATAACGGATTACTTTAGTGCATGTAAAGCATAAGAAACTAAATAGCATACATAATAGTAAATGTAATGAACTCATAACACATGATATGTTCTCAAGGAAACCCTGGCCAAGGGAAATCCCCAGTGGGGATGGTACCCACAAAGATCCACTAATTAAAAGATATCTAGTTCAGCATGTTGACCCTATTAGGAGCCTATTACAATCATATAGTTTATCAGTCCTAGTGAAGGGACTATAGGCCTTGTTAGAAGCCTCAACCCTATTAGGAGTTGTAGATACAAAACCTAATTACCAAATGACCTCAGTACCCAAACAAGTAATACAAATGTTTACTAATTACAATATGGTACTACTTACAGCTTTGCATCAAGAACTTTCACTGCTATCACAATTTACATATATTACATTTTACATTTCAAGTATGCTCGGTACATCTTCATTTATACAAGATACAAACATAATATCTTTCTCTTGTCAGCTTGCATATCTTTATCCAAGAGTAAAAATATATAATGTCATCTCTTAATAATATTAAGTCATTATTTTGACAAGCAAAATAATCCCTTAATTCATTTACTAGTTCTGTCTTCAAAACTGCACTGTCGACTGTACTCTATCATCGGTAAAATAGTCATAACTTTGTCTATACTATCCATACTCTTTTTCACACTGAGATGGGTTATCCTTGGACACCATAGATTCTATTTTCAATTGTGAAAACTCTGATCATGCTCCAATGAACGTCGCCAAAACAAACTGTATCGGGTGGTCTGTCAAAATCACTTTTTCATACATAGACAATTTTAGTCTGTGACCTTCCATACTTACTTTCCAGCTTATGTGCTCTACATAGGGAACATATGTTTCCATAATGAAAACATTCATGTACATACCTCAGCCAAATTTCCAACAATAAATAAGATGCATGGACTTGAGGCTATTAGGAAGAAGGAGCCTTCTCCTAGATTTATGCATTACTCACTATTAATGCATCTCATTTTGTATCACAACTACAATATTATAGACTTGTAGTACCTTATGCCTCAAATGATGTGGAATGGTCAACTTAATCTATTTTATTTTTGGATAAGGGTATGGAGTTTTACTTCTAGAGAGTGTGACTTTTGTGCCTTTCAGAACTAGATAGTACAACCAATTTTGTTTAGGTTAGGACTAAATCTTTCCAGGCTACTAGTCAAAGTTTTGTAGTTACTAAGGCCTTGCCAATTTGTTGACAAGTGGACTGGAAATCATAACTAGGGATATTTCTATTATGAGAAAACTTTTAAAATGATCAGAGTGTATGGATGCCCCCAACTACCTCATGTTCTACCATTTTTTGTGCCACCAAGGATTGCAGTCCTATAATTTATTTGGCAGCTTATGCTAACTAATAAAGAGCACTTGGCCCCCCATAGGAAGGGTACATTTACCCCTAGGAACTTCAAAGTATGCAACTTCACAATTGGGAAGAATGCATTTAATATGTTAAATGATTGGTTGGGCCACTACAAGATGAATGTTTCCATATATAGATATGTAGATATAGAGGATTTCATTGTTATTGCTAGAAAATTTTATACTCCCACTATTCCTATAAGCAATAGACATGATCAATGTCCTGAGGAGGACCTTATTAGAAATATCCTAGAGGATGATGAAGTACAAAGGAGAGCACAACAATTCTATGATTTATTGTCATTTGAGAAATAGCTGAAGAGAAAGGGAATTCCCTTTGGAGTTTTTTACCCCACATTGCCTTGTCTAAAAAGGCTAGATTAGATGATGGCCAATTTCAATACTCTGGTTAATTCTTTGGAATGGTTAATTGATGACAAAGAGAGGGAGAAAGAAAAGCACTCTTTATTTGAGTATGAAGAAGACATTGATGGCTATTCAGTACATAGCCTTCCTTCCATGCAATAGCCACCCCCTATTGAGAAAGGATGAGATGAAAATATAATTATGGATTTGATAGAGCTTCCAAGCTCTCATGATACTAGTGAGCCTCCTCTCAAGAGGCAGAAATTACAAATTGGAGAGCCTTCCTAAGTAATAGCCACTGAAAAGAAAAAGGATAGAGTAGGAGCTCTAATTACTAGAACTAGAGCCTATGATCATCAATTGAGGAAGAAGATCAAAGAAGAAAAGAAGAAAAAAAAAGAAATAGTAGAGGAGATAGAGTTTCCTTTGGCTCTCTGTCAAGATGAAAGATTGCTCCAGCAAGATACTTTCTTAAAGGATGATGAACTCATTAAGACTGATGAATTCAAAAGTTTCCTCCTATGGCATAAGAAACAACAAGTTGCTTCTAGTGTCTAGATAACAAAAGAAGGCCAGGTGTGAGATGAGGCTATTCAAACATTGAAAGACTATGACCCTGAGTTTGAAACAATCACTCCTGAAGAGGCTAGAAATTTAGTAAAAGCTAGCAAAATGCTACTTGTGCCTGGTTGGGACCTTGCATTAGCTTTTATCATAGACCAAATAAGGAGGCAACCTAACATAAACTTGTCTTCAGAAACTCAGGTTGGAGACATAATAAAAGGATTTGGGTATATCCCTAACAGTCAGGCACTGGCTATGTGGAGCCTCTATCCCAATGATCAAAAGCCTACTCTTCTAAATGTGTAGGAGAAGATGGATGGGGACAAGATTGTGTGATCAATCCACAACACAGGAGACCTTGAAATCTCACAGGTGCTTACTCTCTTTGCTAGATTGAATGATGATAAATCTAAGGAACTCTCAGATAGGTTTAAGAACCTATTTGATGATTATAGTGCACTTGTCAGAGATAGGGAAGTACATAGTATGAAAGAAAAGACATTCAAGAAGACTATGGAAGATTTGACAAAGTAGATAATTAATACGTTTGTGATTGCCCCTCAACCACCTGAACAACCCCCATAGTTAGAAAACTAGAGCATACAAGCGAAATAAGTTGCTATGGAACAGGCCAGTGTAGAGAAGAATAAAGTGGCATTGGATGCCTTATTGAAAATTTTGCAGCATAGACTTGAAGTTTTGAAAGATAAAATAGATATAGTGTACACTTCCTATAGTAAGTTACTTGAGTTACAGATTGAAGTAACTAATTTTGTTTCTATATTAAATACTTATCATGCAACCTGGTCAGTTAGGGCATCATTGTTTAAAAGGTTAGCAGTTGTACAATCTCTTAGGATAGATATTTCAGAGATATTTTTGCAGGTTGGTGAGGAGATTGATTAGGTTATGGCTACCTTGTCATTTTTTAAAGGAAAATCAAATCAAGTGGAGGCAAGGGTAGTTATGTTTGGCCCTGATTTTAATAGGATCATTCCTCCAATCAAGGGTAAGGATGGCTCAATAAAGGAATTAGATAAATGGGAATCAGATTTTGATTCTTTGTTGCCTAAAGGAGAGGCTTTCATTAATAAGAGTAATGAGTTAGACATTGATATCTTTAATGCTACTTTAGATGAAGCCTTAAAGGATGAAATGTACCTCTCCAAATTTATCACAGATGTCAAGCTGATCACCGATGCTAGATGGGAAAGGAAAAGGTACAATTATAGAATATTCAAAGTTTTCAATGGCCTTCAAATGAGGAATTAATTGCATGGGACACACTCACCAAACCAAAGAAGAGAAAGCCTACAAAGATTGACCTTGATGCTATTGATGAAGAGTGATGAGGACATTTGGACAACTAACACCTAACCTATGAGCATAGGGATGATAGCTATTAATGAAGAATGGTGTAGGTTAGCATAAAATGGTGGTCACCATATCTCATAATGACTCAATGCAGCTATCAAGAATATCTCTGGACAAAGGTGTCAAATATCAACCAAAAAGATCAGATATTAGAAGAGTCCAAAAGATTTTTGTCTTTCCACCGCTTGAGGGCTACTTTATAATTTTTTATTTTCTATTTTTAGGGTTAGGGTTAAAACCATCCGAAGCTTATTACATCCTTACATTTTTTAAGGATTCCAAGATGGTTTTAGCTATATATAGGAGATATACTCTCTTTTGTAAAGAAATTAGATGAATACAAGTTTTGCAGAGCAAACTTCTCCCTTTTGTGTCTGAGACTTATGAGCCTTTAAAAAACTTGTATATATTTAAACAAGAATATTTTTAATAAAATACACTACAATTTCCATCTCATTTTGTTATTGTCTCTTTACTTTTATGTTTTACTCTTGTGTGTTTTTATTTGTAAGGCATATAAAAACATACCTATTGCAAGGCAATTTGTCTAGTTGTTTATGAATTTATTTCAAGGAAAGGATTAAATTTTCATAAGCAATTTCAGAGAGTAAAAATAATTGTTAGGATTCTAATAATAACAATTTAAGATTGACATAATAGTTTGTAAGGCATTCTATTCAAATTACATGTAGGTTGTAAGGCATCTTACTATATCTTGTTTTACGTTTTCCTATGGATTTTCATTTAAAGACTCTATTCGCCCAAGGATTAGGCATTAGTCTAATTTTTGTAATGCAGTTATTTTTTTGTCATCAAGAACAAAAATATAATTACTAGTACATTTGTGTTTTTAAGTTTCTACATTTTTTGAAGGAACTATATTCAAATAATATAGTTCATATTACGGATTCCTTTAAGAGAGAATCTGATGAAGGGTGTTCCCCTTAATACCACGAACACATAACATAAACAAAGAAACAACAACAATATGCAAGAACAAAAAATGGGCTTCTTCACAAATGTGGAATTACAAAATTTTAGAATTACAATATGCAAAGCCACATGGGCATTCCCTTACAATATTCCATAGGACAAAGCCTCAAATTAATACCTAGATCTACTACCCAATACTTCCCTAGACAACACTATGGGCCTTCTTTGTATAGGCATTTTCGACTGCCCGAGAAGGTTAAAAAATTTAGCCCTTAGGGGCCGACCAAACTTAAAATTATTTTATTTTTCAATTTATTACATCAAAGTCAGCTCAAAATAACTTTTGAAACCCGAATAGAAATTTTGATGGAAAATTATTTTCCACCATTTTAGGTGACCCGAGTTTTGGAGACCATAAATCATCACCAATTGACCCGATTGACTATTATAACCCCATTTCAGAAAGGCCACAAAACACTCTATAGGCTTGACTTACACAAGTGCTTGCCACCCAAATTTTTGACCTCATCTGGGGCCTCTAAAGCCTTCAAAACTGAGTTCAAAGTTTATGTACCCTACTGCCAATACCGAAAATCTTCAATATCTTCAAAACTAGACCTGATCTAGCCATGAAACTTTACTAGTGGGCTGATATAACTGAGATGAACCTCCACATGTAAAATCAGAACATTCTAAGATTTATGACCAACTTACTAAAAACAACAAGTTTCCATCAATAGCAACTCTGCACAAGATAACCCTTGTTGAATACAAAAATAGAAATATTTTTGGGTGATGCAAGACTGCTCTTACACCCAGGATGCTCCTGCATTAGAATCCAAAAAGGTTAGCCTTCCTAGAGTTAAACTCTAAAAAAAGAAGGATGAATGTCCTTATACCACTATTATATGTTATTACATTCATAGTATCCATAGTCAGACTCTATATCAGGATATTCTTTGTTGTATGCAGAGTAATCTTTTATTGAAGTAATCTGAAGCATTGATAACATAGCAGTGAAGAACCTAATCCACCATTGAGTTTTACTTCAAAACATAGTAAACTATTAAGGAAATACTCACTTGAGTCCTATGGAGCTCAAAAAAGAAGGAGGATCTTATCCAATCCTCATCAATTAGACTATTTCTTGGCAAAATTGAGAGTCCATAACTTGAGAATCAAGCCTATACATTTACCAAGTTTTCTCTTTACAAGAAAAAGCTCTAACAAATTGGTGACTCTACTAGGGATTTGTTACAATTAGATTTAAATAACATAGGTTACAAGTTGAGCTAGACTCATGGCCTACTTATTTCACACTAGTCAAAAACCTTTGAAAAATAGAGTTGTTCTTTCCTCTCCAAGCCATTCTTACTCATCTATTTCCTAAAGCTAGTGTTTCAAATTCCCAACCCAGTTGGGTGGTGACTCTCTAAAAAATTTATATACTAGTGCTATTTTAAGGATTCACCTTTATATAATGAGTTATTGAAATATAAGGTCTTGGAAAAGGGATCATCCAGAAGAAAACTTGGGAGGAGAGCTTCCATCCACATCAAGACGTGGTCAAATGAGAAGAGAAAATAATGCTAATGACATGTCCCTTACATGGAAATAGAAGGAAAATGTGAGACAAGAAAACTCTCCTCATAATAGTCAAGAAGGGAATACATCAGAATATGAGGAAGCTATTGATTTAGGTTTGAATTAGTATGAGGATTACTATTCTCCCTCTGAAAGGGATGGAGAAAGACTACAACAAAATAAGAAGGTAGCCCCTGGTAAAAGACCTGGAAATGCAAGAAGGTCTAGAAGCTAGAGTTTCTTCCTCCCTTTACCCTTGGCTCCTCATTACCTCAAGGCCTCCAAGTTTTTGATAGTCATCAAGAAGAAATTCATGCCCAAAAATCATCATCTGAGACAACCCTTCCATATTCTCAAGAAATTTTTGAAAAATTCTTTGAACTGGAAAGGAAAATCAGAGAACAAGCTGCTATCAAACAAAAAAGAGGAAAAGAGAAAGAAGAAAAAATCAGACAAGCCATGATAAGGGTAGAACAACTGAAAAGATAGTTGTTAGATTTAGAAGCTATAAATTATGTTCCTATACTTGAACAGACAAAAGAGAAACCTATTATCCAAGAAGTATATGAGGTAAGGAATCCCAAAGATAAAGGTAAGCAAAAATTTGTAGGAGTTTCAATCAATGAACCTGTAAATGCCAAAGATCCTTTAGATCAAGCTTTAAGGTTAGATGTTGACCTTTAAAAGGCTAAAAGAGAAAAGGAAATATTAGCCAAAGAGTTAGAAAAGGAAGAACTAGAAGCTAAAGCTATGGAAATGAGAAGAAAGATTGATTTCCTTAGGAAGTCTTCAGGACCTACAAATATTGGTGCTTTGTCCTTGACACAAGGTGGAAATATTGCAAATACTACAAAGAATATCCCTCCACCAGTTATACCTAAGGTTTCTATTGTTTCAAATATTCAAACATCTACATTTTAAGGTGCTGGCACATCTCAATCAGGGTCTATTCATGAAAGATACAAGCAACTAGTCTTTTAGGGTATCCCTGGATATCCCAACCCTATCCCTTATGAAATTAGGAAAAAACTCCCAAATTTTACTGGTAGTAATGTTATTACTTGTGAGGAACACTTAAAGAATTTTTTTGATGTGATAGATGATTACAATATAGAGCCTAATGATGTGATAATGAAACTATTTTTACAATCCTTAACTGAAGATTCTAGAGATTGGTTCAGAGGTTTACCACATGCTAGTATAGGTTCATGGGATCACTTCAAGCATTTTTTTAAGGAATAGTATGGTGATAAAACTAATGAAGGCTTCATGTTAAATGAATTAAATAACATCAAGAAGAACCAAAATGAGGGTGTTGTTGAATTTAATGTTAGATTTCAGAAGGTTGTGCATAATTTATTACAGGTAATTAGGCTGGATGATAAGATTTGTCTAGTCACTTAGCAACCTTAAAAATCTTGTTGAAACCTACAAATTAGCCATCAAAATAGAAAGTAACTGAAGGATATCAGGAAAGTTAGGAAGAAGGGATGACTATAAACCACCAGCTCCGAATAGAAAAGAAACAGGGAAGTCTGATGCAAAACCAAAGGAAGATGAAATCTTAAAGAAAAATTGAAAAGATATAAAGGACTTGAAGCCTAGTGAAAACAAGAATAGTAGGGTTATGGTAAATGAAAGGCTAGCTTTCAATAACTTTAATAAGTTACCAAGGATGCAAAATTATTCTTACAACACTCAATGGAAAGATGGAAAACCTATACTCCCTAAGAGAAAAGAAAAGCCAAATGATAAAAATCCTAATCCCTTGAAAAGAAACTCAGTGAACATGATTGATGATGTCCCCTGGTGTATTGTATGCCAGTCACCACATAACCTTAATTATTTTCCAGTTGCTCAAAGTGTCTCTGTAGATGGAGAACAAGAAAGTAATGAAGTCGAGCCTTATGATGATCAAAGTTGTGGTATGATTTAATCCTCACATCTTTGGGATGAGGTTGACTCTACTAAAGAAGATGAGAATCAAGATATTTCAAATTCTTAGATTAGAAATGAGTCATATCATCATTAGGTTTTTTTAGATGAGGAAAATGATCAATTGGATAGTATCCAGTGTAACACATTGAAAGATGATGGATCAATTTTTCTGAGAAGGCCATCTAATGACGAAATTGCTCAAATAACTACAGACATGGTCACCCAAGCTAAGAGAAATTACAATCTAAGAAATAGAATGGTAGGTGATCCTAATCATAAACCTATTGGTATATTCATCAAAAAGTTAGAAAAGGATGTTAAACAGTCCCAAGATAAGCAGAAAGTTACTAAGGTTGTTAACAAAACCAATGTAAAAAAGAATGTCACATTTACTACCCCAAAGGTTTCTTATAAAGTAAAGACTAAACCCCTTGAGGAGATTATTTCCTTCTTCCAAAAAGAGCTTAAAATCCAAAATAAGGATTATCCTAACCTGTCTACACATGAAGAAAATAAAGAAGTCACTGTTATTAGGCAGGATATAGCTGACTCCAAGTATGTCCTAATTGATATGAGAAAATTATTGTCACAAATCACTGTCAAGGTCCCTTTACTAGAAATGATGAGGATAGAGGAACACAAAGAGAAGGCTTTGAATTGGGTAAATGGAGTTACTCCCACTGATACCCAAAATATTGGTAAAACTGATAAGTTGATTGCCTTTGTAGATGATTCAAGTTAAAATTAGTATGGGGAGATTATTTCTAAGATTCCTCAAATCTATTTGGACATGAATATTTTTAGTACTATGTCAGGTACAATTGATCCTTTCTTTTTGTCTTTGGTTATCAATGGAAAGCTTTTAAGAAATTGTATGATTGATTCAGGAGCTTCTAACATAGTTATGCATACATAAGTCATGAAATCATTAGGTTTGAAAGTTGATACACCTCATGGGAGATGTCAAGCCATGGATTCAAGAGAGGTACCAATTATTGGTACCATCAAGGCATTACCTTATAGGTTGGAATCATATCCAAATAGGCTGTTGACTATGAGTGTCCTAGTGGTTGACATCCCACCTCAATATGGAATGCTACTGTCAAGAAAATGGAGTTCTTCAATGGGAGGTAGTATCCAGTGTGATTTATCCTTTCAAACTTTCAATATTTATGGAAATAACATTGAGGTATCTAGAGAAAGTAGGACCCCACACATGATTGAATTAAATGATGTTGATGATTTAAACTATTGTGTGGATGTTGATATGGAGAAATTTAGAGTGGAAAAGGTTACTCCACAAAATGAAGATACAAATCCATTAGTTATAGAGCTAAACAAACAACATAATGGATTATGGAAAATGTACTTTGATGGAGCTTGTTCAAAGGAAGGCTCAGGAGCTGGAGTCTTATTCATATCTCCATCGGGTACCACATTCAAGTATTATTTTCTATTGACTTTTCAATGTATAGAAAATACTACTGAATATGAAGCATTATGTTTAGGACTGAATATTGCTACACAACATGGAATAAAATGTTTGAAAGATTTTGGTGACTCTGAACTTTTTGTAGCACAAGTTAGATCTAGATATGCTGTAAAAAATGAAAGGCTAAAAATGTACAAACATGCTATATGGGATCAGATTGAACTATTTGATGCTTTCAATATTAATTGTGTTGGCAAGTTGGCTATACTAATGTAAATGAATTATTATAGTGTTGTCATTATGGAAACAAAGTCATATAGTAGTTTGGAGTCAGTGCACTTGATGGGAAGATCAGAAATTAGCTAAGTGTTAAAGACATAATAGTGTATAGAGTTCTTGAAGCTTAGAGTATCAACACACATGTGTATGACTAAGTTATGGTATGCACCCTAGAAGATAAGTTGGTTAGACTATATTCATGCTTAGTCTATGAGTGCATGATCAGATATGCAAGTATGAGAAAGATATAGATAGATGAAGTTACATAGCCAATGTGTGCCATAGAAGAACAAAGTAAACATCTGATTGTTATCATTTTGAGTTGTAGTTATATTCTAATGATGTAAAGGCTATGTGCCTATTGTAATTAGGTTTCCAACATGTATATATGTTTTTTTTGTAAACATGCTTGAGCCAATTCATTTGGAAGCGTTGTATGTAATAGGTTTAACGGTTGACCTAGTTGTTTATTTTGTATGATATATAAATATGAGATGCACCAATTATAAATGGTGTGGAAATTGATAGAGAGTTGTGATAAGCAAAGTAGAAGTGTGTGAAGAGACTATAAGATGTATTAGATCTTTCCAAATGGTTAAAGCATCAGTGCATCAAAGGAATAGTCTGACAAGCAGTGTCAAAGTGACAATTCATCCAATAGATATAGTGTGTATCTGAGATCATAAGGTTGCAGCCTTCACCACTTGAGCAGTGAGCTCTAGGAAAATGCATCCACTCCCCTAACAAGGACTATAGTAAAAGACTCCTAACAAGATCTGACCCTTGACAAGATCTACTATACTTAATGTATTGTAAAGAAACTCCTAACAAGGTTAAGGATCTTCTAACAAGGATCATAAAACACTAGTACAAAATATTACTGGGTGTCAATTCCCATTGGGGTTTTTACCTATTTGGGTTTCCCCGTAACCGTATTAGTGTTATTTGTTAATTTCATGTTTCTTGTTTATGTGGATGTTCATTTTAGTACTTAAGCATTTAAGATTAAAGTAAAAAGATAAAATACAATGAACATTGATTCACCCCCCCCCTCAGTGTTCCCATTCCTAACAATTGGTATCAAAGCTCTGGTCCTCAGCAAAGAAGTTTAACCACTTGAGGAGCCTTAATCTCTATTGAGCATTCAAGGTTGTCATTAGTATCAATAGATAGTAAACAGGTTGGTCGATTACTTATACTAAGTCGGTTAGTAACTTGAAGCAAGATAGAACAGTCGGTAAAGCCTTTACATCGAGCATCACACCATTAACCAAGCACCAGTGACACTGACACTGATAGTCAGTAAACACTGAGCATCACAGTATACACTGAGTAGATTATACAGTGTTTACTGATGATCACAAAAAATGGCATAGTAATAAAAAATGGCACATTATTCTATGCAAACGGTTACAACAGATTGTAAAATGGTTTACCAAGATTGAGGAGCATTTATTGTAAAAGATATTAATTAAATGAAATGATTATCTTATTTGTATTAGTTGATCTAGGTTATTTTGTACCGTAGATCTTAGGGTTATGATTATTCTTTGTAACCTAATTTTTGCTTAAGTGGTAAAACATAACACTATATATTGTATATGTTCACACCATTTTATGGGGCTGTTGAAATGATATATATGAATCACAAAGAACTTGAAGAAATTGCCTATCTTCAAGACAATCAGTTTACTGAGTAGAATAGAGTACAGAGGATATCAGATTGAGCAGAATAAAAGAAGGCCACCGAGCAGAACAAAGCAGAAAACCATCACAGATAAGGTGATATTTTGATGAGCATTTATAGATCTACTTCAGACAATTGAGTTGTCAACTAGCAGATAGTTACCTATTATTTTCTGACAATTGTGATAGAGTTTTTGTATAAATCTCTTAACAGAGTAGACTTAAAAGTCTTTGTATAAATCTCTTAATTGAGCACACACTTCAATTAGTTTTTTAAAATCCTATAACTAGGTAGATCTAGCTGATCTAATATGTTACTCCTAATAGGGTAAGATCACCATAAGTGATCAAAACTTGTAGCCTTAACAGGTAAACCTTTTCTATCTGTAGTAGTGAAGAATTTATGGGTGTCATCCCCACCGCAGTTTTTACCTTCTTACAAGGGTTTCTACATTACCAAAATACTTGTGTTATGTGATTGTCATATTTATTTCATCTTGTTTACTTTCTTAAGTTAACTAGATGATTGACTTATGCAATTTGATTCAATTTATTTTGATTGGTTATCATAGTATTCAGTTATAGATTAGAAAGGTTTCTACAAGTAAAGTTTTGAAGGCACTGATTCATCCATCCCCTCTCAATACCTATCTCTCCTAATTCCAAAAATTGGTATCAGAGAATAGTTCTCTTGTTGAATAGTCTAACCACTGAAGGGTAAAGATCTAAGTCATGGAGAGATAAAAACTTGACAAGACTATTGAGAATTAGAAGATACAAAAATAGATGTTTGTGGAACAGTATAAACAAGCCAAGGAAGAACTAAAGAAATTACTTGTTGAAAGAAAGAACCTTGCAATTCAATAGAATGAAATCAATTATCATGAAGAATCTATTGATGAAATAGTTGATCATATTGGATCAAGCTCTGGAAGCATCTTTGACAGATCCGAAAGCATAATCTCTGAATTATTTGAAAATAATCAGCATCTATCTGAGCAAGTGAAAGCACTTCAAATCGGTCATGAATCTCAAATGGTGAGAATGGTGGAAATCATGAACAATGCTAGACAAGCTGAACAAGATTAGAATCTAGCTATTGAAGACCGAAGACTAATGACTGAACAACTTGAAGAAAAAGAAAGTGAAATATAGAGACTCACTGATTGTCACTTCCAAGTATCAAATCAGATGATGACTGTTAATCAAGAAATGAATCGAGTAAATGGAGAATTATCAAGAAGACTTGAAGATGTTGCAATACTCAGAGAAGATAATTAAAATTTGAGAAATGAAATAAAGACAAAAAAGAAACACAATGAAATGATGAGGATAGCTGAGGACAGTTCTAAAAAGATTGATGATTTCTTGACTAATCAAAGGAGATTCAGAAGCAGAGCCGATATAGGCTACACCGGTGAAGGAGAATCATCACAACAAGATGAAAAAGTCAACAACAATCAAAATTAGAAACCTAAAGTGATGACATGTTACCACTATGGAAAACTAGGACATACATCTAATGTGTGCAAAAGCAAAGCACAAGGTAAACCTCCTGTCATTCATAAATTCAATGGATATTGCTATTACTGTGGTAAGTTTAGACATCCAGCTTATGAATGTAGAGCTAAGAATAATGGCATTGCTAACAATACTACTAAGGAGAAAATATGCTATACTTGTAATAAGTATGGATACATTGCAAGGGACTGCAAGGAAAAAATGAAACAAGTCTGGACACCTAAAGAGAAACTACAACGAAAGCCATATCAACCAAAGAGACAAGGAAACTCATATGTTTGGGATTAAAATACATGGACTAACTATACTACATGTGGTCAGTATGGACATATTGCAAAAAATTGCTATAGAAAGAGTCAGATTGGACAGTTAAGAAATTGGGCAAATGCAGGAATGGCATGTATGCACTATCACAAGGTCGGTCACGTAAGCAAGAACTGTAGAGATTGGGAACTAGATGAAAACCATATATTTGAGAGTGGATATAACATTGTAGAAATTATGAAGTTAAGGAACACAATGTGGATGAAGGTGTCTAATGAGAATGCTGAGTCAAGTAGCACTGTCGGTGAAACCTCATCCACTAGATTGGGTGACATTGGTACCTCCACTTAAGTTGACAAAGGTATGTATGGAACTGACATTTTAAATGATCACATTTTACATATAGTTCCTTATATATGATGTGCAAATAACAAATCTACATGAATAAAGATGCACTATGGTTTATATGCTATAAGTTTACAAATGTCACATAGTCGGTAAAAGAAGAAACGTGAGTTGGTTACCTGTCGATAATCACTATACAAGGTTAACCGACAACAGTTCAAATTGATGAAGAAATTCAAGGTTAACTAAGAAAAAGAAATTAATAGACATTACTGAGTTGGCAGTTGTTTCGTATCAGAAGTTATGTCACGCATTTAATGCATCAAAGTTTGAGTAGGAATTCAAAAGGTTTATAAATACGTGGAAACAGAGTTCATTGTTACATTGCGATTTCGAAGAAAGGAGATTTTTACAAAGAAGAGTTCAAGCTAAAGATTTTCAAAATAGATTTAAAGCTACTGTAGATCAAACCGACAATAATTCTTCAACGATAATGAGTAAGTTCATCTACCTACTGAACACTAGTTATTTATTGTTTGCCAAAACCCTAGAAACAATTTATGGCATCGACATCAACTGCAAGAAAATCATAGAACATTGAGGAGGAAGTGGAATTAATTGTTAGGGCACACTTTGTCAAGGAGAAATTCAAATCTTATCCCAAGGTCACAGCACAAACAGATGATATGGGCATATTTTTGAGTATTCCAGATAGGGTTTTGTTAATAGAAGATGTTAGGGCCTACATTCATTGCAAGATTGATGAAGTATGTGATTCTGAGACCATTGTAGCTTATCAGCAAGTCTATGGACTAGATGGTAAGATTAAATCTGAATACAAGAAGATTGAGGAGTCAGGGTTATGATGTTTTACATTCTTCCCGCAATCATTCCACAATGACTATATAAGAATTGTGCTAAGTAGATTTCATGATGGAAAATTTTGGCTAGATAAACCTGTTGAGGTCACGAAGAAGATTATCAGTAGGGTTACTGGGTACCCTACAACTGACAAAGCCAAAGCCTTTTGAAGTTCTTCTTGTCCCGATGTAGAAAAGAACACTAGAGCTCAATGGGATGGTAGGGCACTAATTATATTAGCTATCAAAGATCCAGTGGTAAAATTCACAACTCATGTCATCGGGTACAAGATATTCCAATCTAGTAGACCAAATATTGTACCATGCAGTGTCATGGACATGGCTTACAAAATTGTGAAGAAAGATCACCAGGTTGATCTTGAAGAACTACTACTACACCAACGACATGATAATATGAAGACAATAAAGGTAAAGAAATCCAATACATGTAAGTACGAATCACTACTTATATGTACATTTCTCTATCTACAAAAATATGTACCAGGTATCGGTAAAGTAAACTGGCAATCGGACAAACTGATAACTGCTCAAATTGGTGAAATGATGAAAAGTCTAGGAAACAATCTGAATAAGGAATTCAATGCATATTTCAAGGAATTTCAAACAAAAATGCAACAAAGAAGTAGAATTCCAAGGGAATTAGTGAGTAAATTTAAAGATGACATATGTTTTGTGGTAAACATAGACCAGTCAATGATAAAGGCAGTAGAACCGAGAACAAAATGGCTAGCACCGATGGGTTATGAAATGAATCATGATTTCACTTTGAAATCTATCAATGCATTGTTGGCATTACCGATAGGCATCATTTCCAATAGGCTTGGTGTATATGAGGAAGCTAAGTCTAGAATCACAATAGACATAGAGATTGGTAAAATGTCAAGATGGGAAAAGAAAATGAAAAAGGATTTGATAGAAAAATATGGAACTACATCTGACTCACCTAAGGAGTCACTGGTTGATGAGGCAACTGAAGGTCAGTTATAGTTGGCTGACAAGCCCTATGATAGCGAGGAGATCGAGTCAGATAAAGAAAAGGATCACACACTGGTTCCTCCCACAATTGATGAATAAGATGTACAACTACCAAAACTTGAAGGAACAAGGACACGTTCTTCAACTATTGCACAATCCACCAAGAAAGTAGAAGCAACAAAAGTAGCAAAAAGAAGAGCAGCTACACTGACCAGGAAATATGTTAAGAGAAAGAACAAGAAAATAGATGAGACATTGAAGAAAAAGAGAAAATATATAAGAAATAAGGAAGATCTAGAGGATACTGAAACTAAAAATGATCCTAATCAATTCAAGTTAGTTCGCAATAGGGAAAGTACTATAGAAGAAATAATTGAAGATATAATTGAGAATGGAAATCTTAACGATCCAGGCATAGACAAATTTAATAACATGTCAATTGAGGACAAGACAAAGATAGAACATGCTATCGTCCAAATGATGATAAAATTCAAGAGAGTACCAATGGAATTCACATGTCAATTGCCAAAAGAACTTGATGACAAAATAAGTGAGAGATGGGCTATTGCACTAGATATAGAGAAAAGAAAAAGAGAATGGTCACTAAGCTGTGCAACCACACACTTTAGCTATGCTATGGTAAATGAATATATGACAAAGTATCAAGCTAGATTTCTACTTAAGAATAGAGCTATGTAGATCATGGATGAGAATGTGGATGATATGGATGTCATATGTGATTCTCTATGGACATCAATTTTGAAAGCAGAGCAGAAGAGAAAGTTGAATAGGAAGCATTCCTGAAACTGTCTAAGAAGAGACACAGTTCAAAAGATAAAGGTATTTTTATTGATAATGACAAGGGAAAGAAAATAGAGGACACTAGTATATCAGTTACCGAGGTAATTGATATCACCGAACAAAAGGAAGAAATCAAAATTTCACAAGATGCACCAGATCAAGCTAAGATCCACTTGCAAAAGAAAATTGATGATGATGCACTCATTGAGGACATCACTAATGGTGATCGTAATGATGAGGATGACAAAGATGTGACAATTGCACCTTACAAAGATGAAGCATTAAACACTAATAGTATGCTCACATCTCTATCGGGAGAACTACTTGTACTTGCAAATGCAGTTGAAATATTTTCACAAGTACAACTTGATGTGATTCATCCTGAGCCAAAGAAAGATACAAATGAGATTCAAGAAATCGAGCAACCTACAAATACAAATGAGCCTAACAAACTAGAGGCACAGTCTACAGAAACAAAGGAACCAAAAGAACCAAAGTCTACTAAGGTGAACCCACGTGACACTACAACCAAGACTCCTACACCATCTACTAAGGAGAAGAAGAAGGATGATACAGTGTCAACCAGGAAAGATACTCTGAAGAGTGAAGAAAAAGCTATTGTTGTAAGTGAGAAGAAGAAACCTCTTGCCCAGAAGAAGAAGAAGAAGAAAGACAAAGGGCTGATCAACATTGATGAAGTTATCATTATACCAAAATGTGACCCGAGAACCCTAAGCCCTAAGGAACTAAGTAGATATGGGGAATTATGTTCAAGGAAAGTGACACAAGAGAAGTTAAGGAAAGAACACAAATGCAAAGAAGTGTTAAATGATGTGAGGGATATTCTACAACAAATAGTATCAAAAACAAATATTGATGAGAATACTCCCATCCTAGAACAACTTGCCATAGTCACCAACAAAATCAATGCCCCTGATATAGATGCAAACAAACAAATAGAAGAAAGGGTATAATCAAAGATTCTGAACAAATTGGCAGAAAGGATTAGTATAGAAGTGGAACTGAACAAAGTAAAATTATCTACAGTCATTACCAAGGTAAAATCTATCACCCAGATAATCTGTCAACTTCTCATCAAGCTTTGTACTTTAGACACCTTCACTATAGAAGTCAGTGAAAAGATAAAAGGTTTAGAAGCAGAAATAAAGTTGAGTACACAAGCAGCTATCACCGAGACAACCACTTTCAGAAACTTCGGTGGCTGATAGAAGATTTAAGGAAACAAGAAGCACACATCACCGATCAGGTTTCAGAGTTACAGAAAGAACTCATCCCTTACCTGAAAATTTTTGAAGTACATATTGTCAAAGCTGAACAATTTGTGGCAACACCAAAGATTTTGGTGTTGGATAATATCTTTGACATGCATGCACAAGTCGGTCTTGAGCATATTGCTCTTACCAACTTGAAAGAGGAATGGGACAACCTCTTGGAATCTATAAAGAAAACCCATCCACACATTTTTGATAAGATGTAAGTATACATTACATACTTTTCAGGTATTAGGCATTATTATCAAAAAGGGGAAAAACATGTATATGCCAAATAGTATATATTTTTTTTCTATGTATATTACACACTACTGGGAGCATGCACCAAGGGGGAGTACTTTGTGCTTAGAAAATTTTTGTTGTGGATATGTACATGGTGGAGATATAAGGAATATATAGAAACATTTTTTCTACATACATTTGAAGTTTTGATACTAATGCCAAAGGAGGAGATTGTTATTCTCTACTGAGAATTCAAGGTTGTCATTAGTATCAAAGGATAGTAAATAGGTTGGTCAGTTACTTATATTAAGTCAGTTAGTAACTTAAAGCAAGATAGAATAGTCAGTAAAGCCTTTACACCGAGCATCACACCATTAACCGAGCACCAACGACACCGACACCAATGGTTAGTAAACACTGAGCATCGTAGTATACATCGAGAAGATTATATAGTGTTTACCGATGATCACAAAAAATGGCATAGTAATCAGAAATGGCACATTATTCTATGCATACGGTTACAACAAATCATAAAATAGTTTACCAAGATTGAGGAGCATTTATTGTAAAATATATTCATTAAATGTAATGATTATCTTATTTGTATTAGTTGATCTAGGTTATTTTGTACCGTAGATCTTAGGGTTATGATTATTCTTTGTAACCTAATTTTTGCTTAAGTGGCAAAATAGAACACTATATATTGTATATGTTCACACCATTTTATGGGGTTGTTGAACTGATATATATGAATCACAGAGCACTTGAAGAAATTGCCTATCTTCAAGACAATCAGTTTACCGAGCAGAACAGAGTATAGAGGATATCAGATTGAGCAGAATCAAAGAAAGCTACTAGGCAGAACAAAGTAGACAACCATCATAGATAAGGTTATATTTTGATGAACATTTATAGATCTACTTCAGACAACTGAGTTGTCAACTAGCAGATAGTTACCTATTACTTTTTGACAATTGTGATAGAGTTTTTGTATAAATCTCTTAACAGAGTAGACTTAAAAGTCTTTGTATAAATCTCTTAACCGAGTACACACTTCAATTAGTGTTGTTAAATCCTATAACTAGGTAGATCTATCTGATCTAATATGTTACTCCTAATAGGGTAAGGTCACCATAAGTGATCAAAACTTGTAGCCTTAACAGGCAAACCTTTTCTATATGCAGTAGTGAAGAATTTGTGGGTGTCATCCCCACCGTAGTTTTTACCTTCTTACAAGGGTTTCTGCATTACCAAAATACTTGTGTTATGTGATTCTCATATTGATTTCATGTTTTTAACTTTCTTAAGTTAACTAGATGATTGACTTATGCAATTAGATTCAAGTTATTTTGATCGATTATCACAGTATTCAGTTATAGATCAGAAAGGTTTTTAGAAGTAAAGTTTTGAAGGCACTAATTCACCCCTCCCCTCTCAATACCTATCTCTCCTAATTACAATAGAGGAGATCATGGATGAAGCAAAAATGAAACATCTAAAAATAAATCTTGAAGCTTCTCCTGAAGACCTAGACAAATCTGAAAGAGAAACTGAAGAACTAAAAGAAAAACTCAGTGATGCTCAATTACTCATCAAAATGCTAAGAAAGGATTTAAAAGAATGCTCTAGTAGTGATGTGGGGATAATGGTCAAGAAAATGAATGAATAAAATACATCCTTGAAAGAGAAGCTTGAAGAATTTGATGATAAGCTGACTAACAATCAAGAAGTTTATGATGAACAAGTCAAAGAGAACCTTCAACTGAATGAAGAATTGAGGCAAGCAAACATGGAAATTGTAGAGCTAAGGAACAACAAAGAATGCTTTGAATCTAAATTGAAAGATGCAAAGAATCACATTGAAAAATTACACACCAATTCTGATTTCATAGAATCTCAGTTGTATGTAAGAAGAGCTAAAGGAGATACTAGTTACATTGGATACAATGAAGCACGAAATTAGATTGACAACATGCGAGAAAGAATGAATACACAAAAAGGCTCTACTGATACTAAGAAGATTGAAGATCAAACTAAAAATAATGGTGAACCACCTAAGAATGAGTGCAAGCCAGTAGACCACACTTGTTATGCATGTAACAAGCATGGACACATAGTGAGGAACTATAGAAAGATAAGACCTTTTAATGGTTATTATTATTCATACAATAAATTTGGTCATAGAGCTATGAATTGCAAGACAAGTAAAAATAACAAGACTCAGCATGATTAGAGAAATCAAAATCAATCAAATGTAAGAATTTCTAAGAATGTTACATGTCAAATATGTAACTTTAATGGTCACTCAGCTAAACAATGTAAAATGGTGACCCAGGTCAATGCATCAAGGAATATAAGGCTTCCAGTCATTTGTCACTCTTGTAACAAAGCTGGACACATCTCAAAGTTTTTTAGATCAAGGACACAAGGTTAGGAAATCCCTAAAAAGACTAAAGAACCAGTATTGGATCCGAAGGAGAAGTCAAGTTTGTAAAAGCTTCAGAGAATGTGAGCATGATTTGGTTAGAAGAAAAGAAGGATAAGGTTGATGAGTATGTATTGGATGCATCCATAGTGGACGCACCCTCTACATCTAGATGAATGGCCCTCAGGGTCATAGGGGGAGCTAATTTAGCTCTAGACCCCTATGTGGCTAGTATACTCACTCATTGAGTATGTGCCTTTGGAATTAAGCTTTTGGAGACTAAGGGAACCTTCATGCAAGAGCGCACTAGCTAATTGTTTACAAAATGAAAGATAGAAATTTCCAAGTGATAGCCTGGTTTACGCAACAAGCACTAATGGTAGAAATTATACTTTAAAGTACACAAAATTTAGAAGATCTCTCATTGCATTCAAATTAAGAGTGATTGAAGAGAATAAGAGCCTTAGCAATTGATTGAGAAGGATTACAGTTTGATTCATCAAGTGATTTGTTATGCATTTGATCAGTTGCGGAAACCATAGTTCATTGTGCCAATTCAGAATCTCTTGGAAACCTTTTTTAAAGAGATATACAAGTAAGTGATGGCTACTCCTATAGTATTTGATGTTGTAGAGAAGAAAAGATATGTGTTTAAGAGGCATCCATTTAAATCTACACTAGATAAACTAGAAGGGGCATTCTCCCACATGCCTATGGGTGATATGCATGTCGAGGACATTAGGGCATACATCTACTGTAAGAAAGAACCAGTAGGATTGGACAGATTAAGGGCACACATGGAAACTATGCTAAAACTAAACAAAACCTTCATGGATGAGTATGCACAGTGGAATAATCACCTGATAGTGGAGTATGATATGGCATATGCGTTCTATGAATCAGAATGGATCAAGATTCTATTGAGTAGGATTCATGATGACCTATTTTGGATAGGTGAAGTGCCGGTCACAATTACTAGTGACCTAATTCATGAAATAATAGGCCTCTCAAAGATAGGCATTGTCCTTCTAGTGGTAAAGATGTGAGGAAGATTTTTGAACAGACTTGCAAGTCAAGGAGTGATAGGTGTGAAATGACCATAGAGCCTATTTAGCAAGATGACATCAAATTGATGTCTATGATACTTGGATATAGGTTTGAACACACCAATAGGGTAAACAATGTGTCTGCAACCACAATTCTTGTAGCCATAAGAATTTTTAATGAAAATGGAGAGTTCAATCTGTGTGAAATATTGTGCACATAGCTAATTGACAACATCATGGAAATCAAGCATGATAAGACCAAGATATTCAGATTTGGGTCTTTGATCATTTATATGTACTTCCATATTATTGGAAAGGTGTTAGACCTATACCTTGATAGGAAAATTACTACCATGCCACAGATATCCTTCAAGGCATCTATTGAGAGCACCCTAAGAGACTACATGACACTAGAGTTGAAGACATTTAGAGCTAAGATGAAGATGAGGTACAAAATACTAGACAAAATAGTTGATAAGTACAAAGACACTATTTTTTTTATGGTTGAAACTAACACAACATGCCTGGAGGTGGTTGAACCTAGAACAAAGTGGATTCATCCACTTGGATATGAAGTTGATGAACAAGTCTTAGAAGCATATGCTCAAGTATTTCTTTCAACCCCTAAAGACCCTAATGAGCCAAGATGGGGACCCTATGAGGAGAAAACAAAAGAAATTGATGTAGTCTTGAATAGCCAGCAACCTTTCAAAGCAAGGGAACAAAATATTTCTTTGGAATTAGAGAGCACAAATGTAGGAAAGGTAGAATTAGATGATCCTAAGTTGAAGAAGGTAAAGATAGAAAAATTTGATGAGCATAAGGGTAAAAATAATGTTACTCCTTCTACATCCAAGGAAAGCATTGACCTTACTACTCCTCCTAAGTGTAAGGCAATGCCTAAAAGGAAGAAAGAGATCAGCATTGGTCATCCATCCTTGAGAGTAACCAGGAATAGAAGAAACACTCAAGAACCTACTGAAGTAAGTTTCAAACCTAGTCTGAGTGTGTTAAGCACAAGAATCATTCATGAAGGCATAATTGATCAAGTGGTAAAGTTCTATGAGAAATATAGTGAGATGGACAAATCAAAGATACATGGAATTATATTCAAACATATGTTGAATTTTTAAAAGAGAGTCTTGGAACTAAAGACCATGATTCCTGATAATGTGTGTAACATCCTATAATTCCACAAGAGATAGGCCATTGAAGAAGATCCAAGGATAAGAGAGAATATTTTAGATGAAACCATTCCTATATGTGAGCTAGAAGAGAAAAAGTTATTGTTAGATCTGGCAAAGCCTCACCTATGGACCAAGACAAGAACATTGAATATAATGGATAAAAAAATTGAGTTAGTTGCCAAGGAAATAGAGAAATCCTTTGAGAAGGTCTTTATGAACATGCACATGTATCCCCCTACTGCACCCATAGCTCAAGTACCCTCAAGAGAAGTCAAGATGGTAGAGCCCACTAATGCATCAGTAATAGGTCCTTAAGAGTCAGGGCTTGTAGTTGAAACACAAATAGAGGTAGATAAGTTTGTGCCCATGATAGAGTCACTAAAGGATAGCACCATTATCATTGATAATGTAGAGATAGCCATGGTGGCCACTAACATTGAGTTGGACAAGTTTGAAGAGGCATTTGTAAGCACTCAAGAGGTATAAAACTTATGCAGTAACACCCCTCCTACTCATCAAGAGGAAATATTGATTGAGGATATAACAAATGAAAAAGAAGAAGAAAAAGAAAAAGAAGCTAAAAAACAAAAGGAAGAATAAGAGGTAAAAGGAAGCAAGAAAAAAGATGAAACATCAGTTGAACTAATCAAGGTAAAACAAGAAGTGATGGATATCACTCCCATCACTCCCTCGGTGGCATTGTTGTCAAGTTTCACACCTAACACAACTAGTTTGGATTCATGGGGAGAAGAAGACTTGATTAAGTTCAATGTCTTAGCTATGGAAAAGTCCAAGGAGAAACAAGTGATGAGGAATCCCCTCCTTGTAGAGTCAGTGAATATCCTAAATAGTTTGTTACCAGTAGACAAGAAAGTGTCCAAGGTACACTCTATTGATGATGTCAGCTCAGTGATTTCATAGTTCAAGAATAATTTCTCTAGCCTAGAAGAATCTGCATCCTTAGTTGTAGAAGAAAATTACTTGAAGAAAAGATTAAATGAATTGGTTAGAAACTATGCACTTTCCCTAAGCTCACTAAAGTTTGGTCAAGCATCTTTGAAGGAGTTTGCAGCAAGAGGCAGAACAATCATTACTGACTGTATGAACTAGGATAAGCTAACTGGTGATCTATAAAAAAAGGTTCAAGAGGAAGAAGTCATGATATAAAACATAAGGAAACTAGTAGAAGATCCATCTGTTGATGTGAACTTATGCAACAATGTCTACTAAGGACAGTTAGATAAGATTGAGAAGGCAGAAAAAGAGATGATCAAAACAAGGGCTAGGAAGACTCAACTAAGGAATGCTCTTGCACCCTCATTAGACATACTAAATCAACATATCAAGGAGATTGATGCCACCATGGTGACATATGATCAAGGTCCTAGCACTGATCTAGAGAAGATGGAGGAGCTACAATATGCTTTATGCACCCATCTACAAATTGTAAATTCGTTGATCACATTTTGGAAGAAGGAGATCCAAAATCTGTAGATAGCATATCCAGATGATCTTCATAGTAAGTTTTGGTAGATTCAGCTTTGACACACCTTTTTCATTAATGTCAAATGGGGAGTATGTGTAGAATATGAGCTATAAATATGTATAAGGAGATAGAAAGATATGAATAAAGAGAAAAAAGTTTTTTGTATTAAGGACAGTTAGCAACTTGGCCATATTCCTTTGTTTCCATCAATGACAAAGGGGGAGATTGTTGGAAAGTTGTCTATACTAATATATATGACTTATTATAGTGTTTTCATTATGGCAACAAAGTCATATAGCAGTTTGGAGTCAGCGCACTTGATGGGAAGATCAGAAATCAGCTAAATGTTGAAGACTGGACAGTGTATAGAGTTTATGAAGTTCAGAGAATCAACGCATGTGCATATGATTGAATTATGGTATGTTCCTTAGAAGATAAGTTTTTTAAACTATATTCATGCTTATTCTATGAGCACATGATCAGATATGCAAGTATGAGAAAGATACAGATAGTTGAAGTTACACAACCAATGTATGCCAGAGAAGAACAAAGTAAGTAGCTGACTATTAGCATTTTGAGTTGCAGTTATATTCTAATGATGTAAAGGCTATGTGCCTATTATATTTAGGTTTTCAACATGTATATATGTTTGTTTGTAAACACACTTGAGCCAATTCATTTGGAAGCATTGTATGTCCTAGTTGTTTATTTTGTATGCACATATAAATATGAGATGTGCCCATTGTAATTGGTGTGGAAGTTGATATAGAGTTGTGATAAGTAGAGCCAAAGTGTGCGAAGAGACTATAATATGTATTAGAGCTTTGAAAGAGGTCAAAGCATCAGTGCATCAAAGGAACTGATCTGACAAGCAATGTCACACTGACAGTTCATCCAACATATATAGTGTGTATCTGAGATCAGAAGGTTGTAGCCTTCACCCCTTGAGCAGTGAGCTCTAGGATAGTGCCTCCACTCCCCTAATAGGGACTATTGTAAAAGACTCCTAATAGGGTCTGACCCTTGACAAGGTCTATTGTACTTAATGCATTGTAAAGAAACTCCTAACAAGGTTAAGGATCTTCTAACAAGGATCATAAAACACTAGTACAAAATATTAGTGGGTGTCAATTACCATCGAGGTTTTTAACTATTTGGGTTTCCCCATAACCATATTGGTGTTATGTGTTGATTTCATCTTTCATGTTTATGTTGATGTTCATTTCAATACTTAAGCATTTAAGATTAAAGTAAAAAGATAAAATACAGTGAACATTGATTCATGCCCCCTCTCAGTGTTCCCATTCCTAACGAATTGGGTAGAAAGATCTAAGAATATTATGGCTTATTTTTTGGCTAATGTTGCTCTGAAAATGGATGATTTAATTTTGACTAGGGTATCAATAGTAGAAGTGAGAAATAGGCTAGTTGTTCCAGATAATATTTACAATTGGCAAGTTTTTTAAGATGACAATGATATTCTGAGATTTATTCAATGCCTTGACATTAATGAAGATCAACTTATAGATTGCAATTCCCTAGTTGAGGTGGTTGATGGTAAGGACATTGTCTTGGGAAATGAAGTTATTCAGTTAAGTACCAATCACATTCCCAAAGGTTTGACAAAACTAGAAGCATTGTATAATAACCAAAATGATCACATGTTAAAATCTAGCAATGCTAAGATAGAAGATTTCAAAGAGGTGAATCTAGGGTCAGAGAACACACCTCAAATGGTTTACATTGGAAAAGGACTAGATCCTCATATAAGATATAATTTGGTAAAGTTATTGAGAAAACACAAGAATGTGTTTGCATGGTCTTATGATGATTTGAAAGCCTATAGAGAGAACCTTTTCCAGCATGAGATCCCACTAAAGAAAGATGTGAAACCATTCAGACAAAAAAAAAGACCTATCAATCCATTACTGGCTCCCAAAATGTAGCAAGAAGTGGTTAAGTTGAGTGATGCGGGAATAATCCAGCCCATAAGGCATTCAACTTGGGTATCTAACCTTGTTCCAGTTAGAAAGAAGAATGGTGATATTAGGTTATGTGTAGATTTTAGAAATCTAAATGTTGCATCTTTGAAGGATAATTATTATTTTCCTATTATGGAGGCAATGTTGCACAAAGTCACTAGTTGTGAATTATTATCTATGATGGATAGATTTTCAGGTTACAACCAAGTATTGGTTAAAGATTTAGAACAATTTAAAACTACATTCACTACCCCATGGGGGACTTATGTTTATATCAAAATGCCTTTTGGTCTTAGAAATGCAGGAGCAACATTTCAAAGAGCCATGGATGTTGCATTTAAGGAATATATTGATCTGTTCATGGTTGTGTATCAAGATGACATGACAACATTTTAAAAGAAAGTAGAAGATCATTGTGGTCATCTTGAAAGAATTTTTAATAAGGCTCTAGAGTATGGTGTTTCCCTAAATCCAAAGAAGTGTCACTTTGTTGTTACAGAAGGGAAACTTTTAGGTCACATAGTATCTAAGGGAGGGGTAAGGATTGACCCAAAAAGAGTAGAGGCTATTCAGAAGGTCACTGCCCCAAAAAATATCAATGGTGTGCAATCCTTTTTAGGAAAGATCAACTTTGTTAGTAGATTTATTGCTAACTTTACAGAAATAGTAAAACTGATAGTCAAGCTGTTAAAAAGGGATGCAAAGTTTCAATGGACAAAAGAAGCAAAAAATGCCTTTGAAAAAATTAAAGAAGTAGTTCAAGAAGTACCAGTGTTGAAATCCCCTAATTACAGAAAACCATTTTCATTATTTTCTTTTTCCTCATTTCATACGATTGTTGTATTATTGCAAAAGGATGAGGAAAATTACGAACTTCCAATTGCATTCTTGAGTAAATCCTTGCAAGCTGCCAAATTAAATTATGAGATGATGGAAAAATAGGCATATGCATTTGTAAAAGTTGTAAAGTCATTTAGGCCCTATCTAGTGTGTGCAAAGGTCATTGCATATGTTCCACATGCAATAGTGAAGGATGTTCTCACATAGTCAGAAGTTACTCGAAAGAGATGCAAATGGATTACCAGAATTTAGGAGTTCATTTTGGAAATTCATATTACTAAACTATTAAGAGGGATAGGCCTTGCCAAATTTATGACTAAAGAGAATATGGACTTAGTCCAAGTCAATAATGAAGGGATACTGAACTTGGTAGTAAAAAGCATTGAGAGGAAACCATATTATATTGTTATTATCTACTATCTAAAAAATGCTAAGTGTCTAGAGTATATGTTTGATAATAAGAAAAGAGCTTTAAGATTACAGTCTCAAAAATAGACATTGATACAAGGGGATTTGTACTAAAAAATAGAGATGGAGTGCTACCTTTTTTCCTTGACAAGTATTAAGCAAAAAAGGTTTTGAAGGACATGCATGTTGGTGTTTGTGGAGGTCACTATTCTGCCAAGACTACTGCCCATAAGATATTGAGAGCTGGTTACTTTTGGCCCTCATTATTTAAAGATTCTTTTCAATTTGTCAAAAAATGTGAGGCTTGTCAAAAATTTTCTTCAAAATGAAAATATTTAGGTGCACTATTGTTAAATCCAGTAGTTGTAGAAGCACCATTTACCATGTGGGGAATGGATTTTATTACAGATTTTTTTGAGAAATCTAGTGGTGGACATAGTTGGATACTTGTTGCAAAATAATACTTTACAAAGTGGATAGAAGCTATCCCTACTAAGAAGGGAACAAATAAAATAGTGATTGATTTTCTAATGGATAATATCTTAACCAGATTTGGTGTCCCTATCAAGTTGATTACTAATAATGCAATGTGTTTTAGGTCTGATGAGTTTAAGGATTTTTGTAAGGAAAATGGGATCATGACATCTTACTCATCACCATACCATCCTAAAGAAAATGGACAAGCTGAATCTAGTAATAAAAGCATTCTAAAAATCATGAAGAAAACCTTAGAGAAGAATAAAAGAGCCTGGCACTCAAAGTTGAAACTTGCTAGAAAAACTAACACTAAAGATGTCTAATTTGTTGATGGATTGAAACATAATCTTTTGAGTATTGGACAACCTATGGAAAAACAATATAGGTTATATTTCATGAAGAAGACTTTTGATATTAAAGAAAGTGATGGGAAACTAATTGGAATAGGTATAAGGAAAAAATGCAATGTATTTCAGTTGTCTCCTACTAAAATGACATGTTTGATTGTTAAAGTGGATGACAATTGGCTATGACATACCAGATTTTGTCATATAAACTTTGATAACATTATGAAGATCAGGTCATCAAATGTAGTTAGAGACTTGCCTAAGATTGTGAATCCTACTAACATGGTTTTTAAGTAATGTGTTATGGCTAAACAAAGAAAGAATTCATTTCCAAGAAAAATGTTTACAACACTAGTCAAGTTGGAGATTGTGCACACTTACTCGTGTAGACCTAAAAGGACAAAAGGATTCTATGGTGAAAGGTATTTTATGATTTTTATTGATGATTTTACAAGAATGATGTGAGTTGCATTTTATAAAGAAAAATATGAAGTATTTGAGAAGTTTAAGTTATTGAAGAATAGAGTTGAGAATTAATCTGGCTTGAAGTTTAAATGTTTGAGATCTGATAGAGGAGGAGAGTTTACTTCAAATGAGTTAAATATCTTTTGTGAAGACAATGGAATTAAGAGACAAATTTTAGCACCTATGATAATGCAACAGAATGGTATAGCAAAAAGAAGGAATAGATCAGTTAATGAGGCAACTAGAGCTATGATGCTTGAAGGTAATGTATCACATATATTTTGGAGAGTAGTAAACACTGCAAATTAGACAATGAACAAAGTTCATATTAGACAAGGTATTGGTAAGACATCTTATGAAATTTGGTTTGGACATACACCTACTATGAAATATTTTAGATTAAATGGAAGTAAATGTTATATCAAAAGAGATGATGATATTGAGAAGTTTGATGCTAGAAGTTGTGAAGGAATTTTTCTTGGTTATTCATTGAAAAGTAAATAATACAGATGTTTTAATCAAAGATTGAGGACTATTTTTGAAAATAATAATGTGAAGGTTGATGAAAATTTTAGAATTCAAGAGAGAATTCTTGATTATGATAGCCTGAAGATAGCATAATTGAAGGAGGCAATCTTTTATGAGTGCATTAGAAAATTGTCTAAGTACAACAATGTTTACTAGTCTAATCGGAGACAGTTTTGATTAGCGATGTTCATAGAAGAATGTTCAATGTATGCACACTTGAACATGGATCATTCTATGTATATCAAAGCCACATATGAGAGTGCAAGTCTGTACAACATCTACAGAAGAAGATAATAAAGATTTACAAAGATAGTGTTGAGATGACCCGAATAGAGCAGAAGATAGAATATGATTACATTGAGTTAAGGGATTATTTTTCTTACCAAATTAATGACTTAACTATGTAGGGATGAGATCCTAGATTTTAAACCTAAGGTAGCATGAATTAATTTTATATTTTTTGAAGATTGTAAGAAAACTAGAAGTAATTTATTGTAATAACTTGTATATATGTAAGAATTATGTAATGCGAAGTATGTACAAGTTACATATAGCAATTGTAATAAGTTGACATATGATGCAAAGTTTTATATTGTAAGAAGAAAGAAAGTAATAGATGTATGTGAAAGTGAAGAGCCTACAAAGCTTAATCAAAATAGGAAAGCTATTTGGTAGTAGTAAAAGGTTTTGTATTTTACCTTTGTATCAGAAGCTATTATTGTATATTACATGTTTGAGAAGTGAGCTCATCTTGCAAATATTATTTTTGTAATAGAAACTCCTAACAGGGTTGAGGCTTCTAACAAGGCCTAGATTCCTTTAACCAGGAAAAAGACACTATATGTATGTAACAGACTCCTAACAGGGTCAACATCCTTAACCAGATACTTTTGATTATTGGATCAGTTGTGGGTATCATCCCCACTAGGGTTTTCCCTTGGATAGGGTTTCCTCAAGAACAAACATGGTGTTATGAGTTCATTTTTTTATTGCTATGCTTATTATTTAGTTTACTTAGTTTAGTTTCTTTTGCAAGCTTCAAGTTAATTTATTATATCCATAATTGGGAAAAATTAAATGTTTGTGACATACTGATTGACCCCCTCCCAGTATTTCCTATTTCAAACAATTGGTATCAGAGCTTAGTTACCTAGAAAAAATTTATTTAGAGAAATCCTAATAGCTTGAGTAAGATCGAAATGGATATGGATCAATTGCAGAAGAATCTTGAAGAAGCTCTTGAACATATTGATATTCTTACTAAAGAAAGAGATATCCTAAAATAAAAATATGATGATGCAAACAACTACATTGAAAAACTAAAAGAAAAGATAGAAGATCTAAAATCAAAGAAAGAACCTACAATTCAAGTCAGGAACTGTAATGAAATTTCAAAACTGAAGAAAGAAAATGAGATCCTTAAACATGAGTTAAAGATTTTAGATCTGAAGTTAAGCCTGAAAGATGACAGTAGCAAAGATGAATCAAATCTGAAATTTGAGAATGCAAATCTAAAATCTGGACTTACCAAAGTGACATTTGAATTTGAGAAAACAATATTGCAATATGTTGAACTTGAGAAATACAATACAACTATGAAAGGAGAACTAACTCAATCTAAACAACATCTTGAGAAACTATATTCTAGTAGTGAAAAGATTGATGAACAAATGTCTTATCAGAAACCATCTTATGATAAAACTGGTCTTGGATACCTAGAAGATAAGTTCCCTAAGAAGATTGAGGAATGCAAAGAACCAAATCTGGAACACTTTGAGATCAAAGATGAAAAGAAGCCTGATGAAGCCAACAAATCTAAGGATATACCTAATCCACCCAAAGAAGATGAACCACCTAAAGATATGTGAAGAGAATTCAAAGGTAGATGTTTTTTATGCAATTCTTTTAGATACATGAAAAGAGATTGCGCAGGTAAGAAATTCAAAACTATCTCTGGTTATTATTATAATTGTCATGGTTTTGGACATTTGTAAGAAACCTAGATCTAATGATAATAATAGTAGTATAATGTTTAGAGATACTAACCCTCCAGATAAGAGACCTATTGGAGACATGGACTAAAGGATCAA
This sequence comes from Chamaecyparis obtusa, assembly GCA_027943335.1. Taxonomy (NCBI): domain Eukaryota; kingdom Viridiplantae; phylum Streptophyta; class Pinopsida; order Cupressales; family Cupressaceae; genus Chamaecyparis; species Chamaecyparis obtusa. The sequence continues at coordinate 232,366 of BSBK01008758.1, forward strand.
GTTGTGTGTTATAGATGCAACAAGATTGGACATATTGCCAGAAATTGTAGATCACAAATTAGTCAGACATGACTGAGATATGGAAACAATGGAGTAGTTTGTCAGATATGTAACAATTTTGGTCACACAATGAGATTTTGTAGAATGAACAGCATGAGAAATGCTAATCCTAGAAACTACACAAGGATAAATATGAGCACCAAAAATAGACATAGAGAACGCTACAGTAACTTGGAATAAGTTGAGTTTATTAAAGAACAAGATCAAGTGAGCACAATCAGTATACCAAGAAACTAGACAGGTGAAGTACCTAAGAGTAAGTTTGAGTCATTTCCTAATTCATCTCAAAGAACTTAAGTATTTTTTTTTTGAATTATGTATTAAAGTATTAGAATAGTGTAGAAGTTAGAATAGATTGAATTAAGTCTTGCAAAGTTAATATGAGATAGTATATGATATAATGAAGCTATGGTTAAGAGAGCATGAATTTATGAATATGTATGTGAGTACACGAAAAGAATGAAGTTTTGCAGGTAACCAAGAACAACTTTTTGGCATGAAATAGTAAAGAAATTTAATGCGATGTTAGTATCTTGAAAGATTTGAGGGATAAAAGCCAATGATTGGTATTAGATGATCATTCAAGTGATTACAAGTGATATAGAGAGATAGCCAATGGAGATTAAGAGAAGTTTGCAAGATTTGGAGATGAATTTCTTGCCAGATCTACGTAAATCCCTAAATTGTGATTCTAACATATTTTACTAAGTATTCACTATCAAAGCAGTCATATTTTTATAGAATCATGGATGCATCACTAGTTCACCACATCAGAGATCCAGTCAGACCTAGAATGAAGAAGGAACCTATAGAACATTTGGAAGAAGACCCTAGTTTAGCCTTATCAACCATTCCAGAAGGAGTTTTACATTTGGAAGATGTGAAAGGTTATTTTAAATGTAAGCTTGAGACTATAGGAGATTGTAGCATAGTCATGGAGTATGATCAGATTTATGAACAAGATATGTCATACAAAGAAGGGTTTGAAAATTTGAGTGAAATAGATGTTATCAAGTATACACTTCACTATGAATTTCACAATGATGAATGGACCAAGATAATATTGAGCAGAATTCATAGTGGAAAGTTTTGGTTAGATGATAGAGTCATAGACATCACCACAGACCTTATCCATGAGGTAACTAGATTATCTAAGTTAGGATTAATTCCTTTGAATGAAAATAATGTCAAGAAATCACTGTTAGATAATACCAAGTCTTCATACAATGGTAGAGGAATTGTTATAAGTAAGATTCAACAAGATGATCTTAGATATGTGTATAAAATATTGACTAAAAAGTTTTGTGCAACATCAAGAGAAGATGATATGGCAGCTCGCATGGTACATGTAGCTTATCATATGTGTGTAGAGAAAGTACAGGTAGATATGTGTGAAATTTTGAGGATTCAGTTGATTGAAAATCTTGAGAAGATCATAAAGAATAAGAATTTAGATTTTAGATTTTCATCTCTGATCACCTACATGTTTTTCCATTTGTTGATAAGATTCCCATACACTATAGGAGTTGACTAGAATGATAAAAAAAATTCTATGCAAAAAATCAACATAGTGTACCTAAGACACCCTATTGACAAAGTGAATGAAAGTGCTACTTTAGTGCTTAACAATTTTTAGAATGAAATGAAGAAAAGTTCAAGGATTCCACCATCTATTGTGGAAAAGTACAAAGATGAGATATGCTTTTTGGTAGATACAGACTTTACCTATATTGAAGCAATTGAGCCAAGAGTATAATTTGTAGATCCTCTTGAGTACAAGGATTTAGAAGTTGAAATTGAAGGTTATGTGAGTAGGTTACTTAAGATTAATTTGGATGCTAAGAGTCCTAGATTTGGGACACATGAAGATAACTTCAATTCCTCATAATCATCACAAGCACAGAAAATGAAAAATAAGAGAGTTAATAGTACCATCAAGAAAATACTAAAGGATACAGGTATGACCAAACATGAGTGTGTCATTTTGAAGAAGACAACACCGGCAACAATTGGGGATATTGGACAAAAAGAAGTATTATGAGTTCCACCCTTGACATCCCTTGCAGCCCCTACTGAAGAAATTCGGGAAATTGATGAAGAAATTAAAGAAGTGGAAGTACAAGAAGTAAGGAAATCCACAAGATCCTCCTCCCCCACATCGACTAAGAGATTAAAAGAGATAAAAAGTAGACTAGGTAAAAGATAAAAGACTATCTTTACCCCAGTATAAAGGAAAACACTAGCAATTAAGACAGATGAAGAGGCCGATAGCAGCAAGGAGAAATGGAAGCCTAAAATAGATAAAGTGAACCCTTTGATCATAAATTAAGGGGATTTCACCAAGTTAAACAAATAATATGAGATGTATGATAAATTTGAGAATTTGAACCTAGAAAATGCAATTGTTAGACACATGATCCTTGCAAACAAGAAATTTGATGACATCAAAGGAAAGATCCCTGACAATCTTAGGAAGAAGAGAAGAACAATACTTATAATGGGAGTAAATTATGCGGAGATAAACAAAGAAAAAAAGGAAGCATTTGTGAAGGTAATGACCTCTGGACCAGGTGAACAAATTAGTGAATCTGATCAAGCAGTTGAAGTAGAATATCAGACTGAATCATCACTAGCTCTACCACCCTCCATCAACATTAAAAATGAATCTATGAACATTGAAGGAATGAATATCACTGTAGAGAGTGAATAAAATCCTTTCAATGACCAAGGAGCTGATGTTGGAAATTTGACAGAGATTAATAAGAAAAAATGATACAATAGAGAATAAGGAAGAAAAGGTTGAAACAAGTAAGGAAGAAGAAGAAGAGTAAACTCAGACTGATACAATAGAAGAAGAGCATGCATTGCTATAGGAATAGTCAGTGATCATTCCTAAACCCAAGGACACAATAGAAGCATCAGAAAAACCACATTTTAATCAGTGTTTGTAAGCTTAGGACAAGAAGTGGATGATAATAATAAAATAAAGTTGATCTCATCTCTGAATAAAATTATTGGAAGAACAAAAAGGTAAAAGATTGGAAGGAGAACTACTTGAGGTAACAAGTAAACTTTAAAGTGTTATATCAAGTCAAGTTAGTGAGGCTGATCCCCAAGAAAAAGAAAATGAGGTTATGAAATCTTTTGACATAGAATTTTCAAATCTATCTGATATTGCAATAGTCAAAGCCCAAGCATCCCATGATGCACAAGTATTTCAAGTTGTATGCTAGAATATCATAAATGATATAGACAACTTGGATGTATGCATATAAGAATTGAGAAGATGTTTAAAGAGAGGAAAAGCATTGTACATTCAATGTACACAATCCCACAATCACACATCTAAAATATCAAAGAAGTTGAAGATCAAAGAAGCAAAACTACAAGTGGCAATAAATATTTTGCAGAGCCCTAATGTGAAGATCTCAAAAATTGAGAGGAAAACAAGAAATTTTTTTGATGATATGAGACTTATGAATGATGAGAAGGAGAAGAAATTGAAGATATTCTCTCTACTCAAAGAGCATGTATCACTAAAAATCAATATTGTAGAGAGTCAATTGGAAGAATGTTTTTCATTAAAGACATCTTATGGAAAATTTGCTTATGCAAATCTTAAGGCAGTTGAAATTGTATCCTTTGGCCTATGTGGATTGCTTAGTGTTTTGGATGCAGTGAAGAAGTTATGAGAAAAGGAAATAGAGAGCCTGAAAGTTATATTTTTTAGATTGTGTTGCAAGCCTTCTAGCCTTGCAATATTGAAATCATGAGGTAAAACAATTTTGTTACATTATTTTTGACACATTTGTTATTTTTGTCAAAGGGGGAGTAGTATAAGTTGAAAATTGTATGTATAGATATGCAGTATAGTATAAAGTATACTCTTAGGGGGAGTTTCATTTGTTTTATTTCAATGCTTTTTATTCAGTTTACTTACTTTAGTTTCTTATGAAAGCTTCAAGTTAATTTCTTATATCCATAATTGGGAAAAAGTAAAAGTTTGTGAAATAATAATTCACCATCCCCTCTTAGTATTTCCTATTTCTAACACCAGGTAAACGGAGAACTATGTTTAATATCTCAAGATGAACCAAAGACTATAGGTGAAGCAAGAAAAGATGAATATTGGATGAAAGAAATGAAAGAAGAACTTGAGTAGATTGAAAATAAAAAGACTTGGGAATTGGTCCATAGACCTAAAGACAAGAATGTTATTGGCACAAAATGGGTTTTCAGAAACAAGATGAATGATAAAGGTGAAGTGGTAAGAAAAAAAGCTAGATTTGTATGTAAAGGATACTTACAACAAGAAGGTATTGATTTTGAAGAAACCTTTGCACCTATAGCTAGACTTGAAATAGTGAGAATGTTTTTGGCATATTCTTCTAGTAAAAATTTAAAATGTTAAATCATATTTTATTAATGGAGAACTTGAAGAGGAAGTCTACATTAAACAACCTGATGGTTTTTCTTTAATATAGGACAAGGATATTGTTTGCAAACTAAAAAAGGCATTGTATGGATTAAAGTGGGCTCCTAGATCTTGGTATGCAAGGTTAGACAAACACTTGGTAAGTTTAGGATTCAAGAAAGGTAATTCAGACAATAATATGTTGATGATATTATCTTTGGAGGCAATGATGAAGCAAGTAAGAAATTTTCAAATGAATTTGAAATGAGAATGATATTGGAAATTACAATTGAAACAATTTTTATATTTTCATTGATGTCAAACATTAATTGGTAAGAAAGTTGCTATCTAGTAGGGTACCATATCTTTTGATTGATGAAGAGGATTTGAAAAGAGGAGATAACAAGAGGACCTAAGGAAAGGTTGAGTTATGTGATACTTCAATGGGTACTTGATTAGTTAGCACATTGACAAGGTAATGTGTTGTTTATATATAAAACTAAGTGAAGAAGTCAATAGTTTTGAAGCATAGGCTTAACTGAGAAAAAGAGAAGAAATTAGTTTTAAGCTAAGTGATGCTACTGTCAAGAAAGAACTAGTATAAGTTGAGAAAATTCACTATCGACCGAGCATCGGTAATTTTCCAACTGATAGATAATTAACCAAGTGAAGATAGTATTTTCTAAGAAGAAAAATTTAACGATGATCGAGATATCTAGTGATGACCAAGTAGATGAACACAATATTGACTGAGTGTCATTAATTAATAGTTTGTGAAGGAATTGAGAATCCCATCCGACATACTTGAATTCTTGGGATATGTAAAACATGTTGACATTAATAATGAATGATCTAGAGAATTTAATGCATGGTAAACCATTTTTTTATGGATTCAAGGAGAAGTTTGGAGAATTATCTAGAAGGATAAGGAGGAGAACAAAATGATGGAAGGATTTGATGAATCTGACCTAAACCTAAGATCTACAAAAGAGACTAAGAGGAAAAATATTTTAACTACCTAATCAAGGTGGTATAAGGATGACCTAATTATAAGGTTATGTAGACCATGGAAAGAGGTTGATGTTATTGACTAAAAAGTCTAAGAAGAAGGCTAAGAAGAGTTGTGAAGAGATGAACAAAGTTGAGGTGATTGCTTGAAGAGATTTCTGAGCAGATCATAGATGGAGATGGTAATGAAGCTTAGTGAGTAAATCAATATTTGGGAATATTGGATCTGTATTTGCAAAGTGCATTGTATATTTAAGATCAAAACCTACTGTTACTTTCTAAACATTGTATTAGTTAAAATCATTTAAACAAGGTTGACCTAATAGTCATTTTGTAAACCCTTTAATCAAGGTGACATTCTAATAGAATGTTCTTAAGCCCTCTAACCAAACCACTCTTAATAGGGTGATTAAATCCTTTAATAGGGTCACACCTACCAGTGTGTATTATAAACCTTTAACAAGGTTGGCTTCTCATAGAGCTCACTTCAGTGGAGTGAAAATTTAGTAGCATGTTACTAGTGGTTTTTCCCATATTGGGTTTCTACGTTAAATATTGGTGTTATACTTGTGTGAATGTTGTTGAAAGTTTTATATTCTACAACTTGATTACTATTGGAAAGTGGACTGCAAGTTTTATGTTGCTGATAGAGACTGAGTGAATTGATGATTAGATCTAAGTTTGTTGAAGAGTTTAAAAGTTTTGTTGGTACATCTAGACCTAAGGATAATTG
>BSBK01008759.1:0-44032 GCA_027943335.1 Chamaecyparis obtusa
ATATATATATATATATATATATATATATATATATATATATATATATATATATATATATACATACATATATACATATATACATACATATATACATATATATATATATATATATATCAACACAAGAAGTGCTTCTTTATCTTTTGAGTGAACTCATATTCATGAGGAATTGCATACAAAGTTTGTAACACATTTCAAACTAATTTCATATATGAATTAAATTTTTGCAACCACACATTCAATAGAGAAGAGACATATGACATTGTTCATAGAATTATTCATTTCATCCTTCTTTTCAATTCCAAGAGTGATTCCTCCACAAAAACATATATCAACCTATGAAGGATATACAAAATAGCTCTAAGAAAGAACTATTTGTATGAAAGAAGATAGAAAAATGTGGTTTTACTTGAAATTTTCTCCATGACCTACAATATATTACCTAAGTATATCTTCCTATTGGTGTAACCATTAGGCACCAGCTACATTTTACTTGAAATTTTCTCCCTGACCTACAATATTTTACCTAAGTATATCTTCCTATCGGTGTAACCATTAGGCATCATCTATAGTGCAACTTATTTGCACCCATGCCCCCATGCCTCATGTGATGCCATGCCCCCATCTTCTCTGGCATACACTGCTTGATATTTTGTATGTATGCCTATCATTTGTCACAATTATCAAGGTGAATGAAAAACTTGTAGGAAGACTTGTTGTGTCTTGCAAGTTGTAAATTTTTAGATTATTATATTTATTTGACATAATTAAATAATAAATATTTATATTGAATTTTATTTTTTTCTATTTAAGAATATTAAAACATTTTATTATTATTTTGTTTTATTTTGATTGTTTCTTTAAAAAATAATTCAATTTTTTGGTTAGTTATATAACTTCACTTTATATTATTCATTAATGATTTTTAATAGATATATTAAAATAAAATTTATTTTTATTTTTTAATATAATATATGTTATTAATTGGAATGGACATAAACTTCGCATATTTAAATTTATTTATTTTTACTTAGTAAATCATCTATTCTTATATGGGCAACAATTTTATCAAATCAATCTATTTAACAATCATTTGTTTAAACTTTTTGATGATAGTGTTAAAAATAATAATAATAACAAAAAAAATGCATATTGATAATAAAAAATAGTATACATAATTTTAGTTTAAGTTTTAAATAGTAAGATAATAATAATTTATAAAATAGATTATAAGTTATAATAAATATTTTGTATATTTTTTTGAAGAGTACATAAGAAATAATTTATATAATATTTTTTATTTTAAGAATAATTTTTTTAGTTATTATTATAAGAATCTTCATTGTATTACATATTAATGACAATTGATGATATGAATGTTGGTAAACATCTATCTTAATTTAGTTTTATAGAAGGTAATTATAAGGATGCACTAATACTATTAAATTGTTACTAAAAATCAATTTCTTAAGATAAATAATTTACTAATATGTAATACAAATATACATAAACATATATTCATTCAAATTAAGATAAGTTAAGAATCGCTCTTTTAATTTCTTGCCATAATTAAATGCAAAAACACAATAACAATAATATTGCTGAAATTTAAAATTAAAGAATAAGTGATAAGATTGATAAGTAAGAGACATTTTCCACAACAACTCAAATTGTGATATTGCTATGAGAAATCAACTCTATAAATTTTTGAGTCAAACCTATTGACCCATCTCTCATAAGTAGTATGGTTCACATGAATCCATCTCTCATAAGTATGAATGGAACACTTAACACTCATTCATTGAGGCAATGTCTAAACGTAAACTAAAACACATATCTTACCGAGGGGACACTTAGTTTTTTTTTTTAACTTCCCTTATATATTTTAAATTTTAGTTTACGATTTATCCAATACCTAGATGGTCGGACATTCACCTTGATAACTGTGACAGGTGAAAGGCATACCATACGGACAGGACATCGGGCAGTGTGTGGCAGAAAAGATGGGGATCGCATGGGGAATTGCTAGTTTAAGGAACTTCCTATATTCACAAGTAAATTTTGTACGACAGTCCAAAATGTGCAGCATGAGACTTATTTGAACGTTCTGTTTGTCGTGCTTTTCTTATTACGAGACCACATATTCTCGTACTACGTAAAAACCTTGTTTTTTATAAAAGATATCATTAGCATTGTACAGCTTTATACATGCATGCCTAGTTGAGAGGAGAATATTATGTTCTTGGGGGGGTCATTTCTGGACCGACGTGTTTTTCAACTTCGCACACATAGTTGTTGGGCGAGACAAATTGTAAAGAATGATGCAAACACGTCATCGTTGAGGATATAAATAAATTCCTTGTCTTGCGTTAGGGACGCAGTGACGATTGACAGAAAATCTGGGTGATGTGACGTGAAAGAAATCCTCATCCTTTTCGTGCAGTGCCGTCAGAAATGCCGTTGCGATCCAAAACTGGGCGTGCAGCGAAAATGGACCCACTCGGGCTATCCGACAGGGCTAGTCGCCTTTCATAGTCACCCCTTTTCTAACCACCTCTTAATCAACAAACTGCTTTGTATACAAAGCTGAGTAATGATTCCCCAACTGAAAAGTATTATTGACTATTAAGGTATAAAAGGGTGATTAAGACAACTTTTTACATTTAATAATTAAATTCAAAATCAAAATCAAAATATAACTGTATTCTATTTTTTAATTTAATAATTAAATTCTTTTGATGTCTACATAGACATTGCCTTGAAAATTAACTAGATGTAAAATTTATCATTTCATCTTTGCAACACACGCACTTGTGCTTTGAATTTTGAAAAATTGAATTTATATGAATGTTCAAATTATAATTAGGTTGATAGCACTTGAAAAAAGTGCATTTCAAAGACTAGACAAATATAAAACGAAGAAAACATAAAAAAGGTACCTTGTGATGTAGAATAACAAAGCCTGCAAAGGCAGTTTTGTATGTAGAATAACATTGCAATGCTAATGATATTGATCCCATTTTTTCGGAAGCTTGGTTATAAACAAAAAGTAAAATTACAGTGCCTAAGCAACAGCTTTCCATGTGCAAGAATTTTGACTTGGGAGGTTGATTTTCCTGCCACAGATTTCCTAATGCGATGGTGCATCTTGCAGGAGAATAACATAGGCACAAATATTTATTTATCCTGCATGACTCCAAACCAAACCCAAGACAAAAGAATCAAACATTATCTTCAGAAAATACAATTGCCAATTATAACACTAAACTCGTTAGCCTTATGTACTACCCACCAACAGGTCCCAAAATGTGATTATAGTAAAAAGGGTATAGAAGTTTTTTTTTAGTTAAATGTGATCTTTACCAAATGTTGGAATTACTAGAAGCATTGGTAACCACATGGAGTATCTAACATTATACTTCAATCAACTGTGGTCTGCTAAAATGAGAGAAATTTGGTTTATGCATAAATTCATAATTATCTGTCAAAAGCACCTTTGAGGTTAGGTGCAACTATGAATAAAAACAAACATAGCAGGATTAACAACAATTATTCAGTGTGTACCCAATGTTTCAAAGCAAATAGTTGACAGTTTTAAAGCCAGAGACTAACATGTTTCAACACTCACAAAGTTGTGCATGAGAGATGGGTCACAAATCAATTTCTTGACACACAATTGCTAATAACAAAATTATCAACTTACAAGCTGTATAACCCACTTATTTTCAAAACACATAAGGATCATGTTTTCAATATTTGATATACACTAAGCTGTATAGCCCATTTATTTTCAAAACACAGAAGCGTACTATTTCAAAATATGGCATACACTAACCACACCTAGTGCTTTTATACTTGCCCAAAATTTTGAACTATCATAAATCTGAATGAAGGCGTATCAGATTTCCTTGTAGTTTTAGTAAATAACATTTTTGAATTGACAAGGACACATGATTGAAAAAATATACATTTACTCGTTGAAAACTACAGTGACTGATAATTTGTGTCAACTTTGTAAAAAGAAAAAAAACTATCTTTATCTAATTCAAAAACCACGGCTCACAGTAATCAGTAAAAAGTTCAAAATAAAGCATATTTTGGAGGTGACCGATCCACTCAACTAGAGAGAGGGATGGGTTACCATAGCCCCACATTCATATTAATTTTAATGTACTCTGCATCTTTTTTTCAAGACATCAATACTTAAAGGTTGTTAGTTTGGATGCTCTACCTACCTTCTTCGTAACCGAGAATTGATAACTTGAACTCACATTACCAGGTACTGTTGGCAACTTTTGGAAGCACAACACCCACTGAAGAATTTAGAAAGGGTATTTTGCATATAATTAACATTCCAGAGGATAGATCAGCGTATTGCAAGCATTGAGTATTAGATACCTTCCAACTTGATTTCCCAGCATATTTAAATAACATCTTGCCAAACATGGTGATAACAGATTGGCACCATCACTTAAAGAACATCAACAATAAATAATTGTAGCAAAATTTGCACTCCCTATCGAAAGGGACCAACATAGAATATATTATATGCCATAGTGTTATGTCAATGAACTGTTACAGATGATAGGCTTAATGCTCAACATTATGTATAGAGATGTGGCTTAAAAAAATTACTAATAATATTTAGTTACCAGTATTGATACAGAGTTTGGATATAGAGTTTGGGTCTCAGCTATGATACAACTTAGGTATGCCTGTACAAAAATATTTTAAAATAAATAAACTAGACTTACAGCAATAAATGTTATAAACAAAAGTTACCATAATATCAACAATTATGTGAGTTTCTAGGACAGTGGGACACGGGAAACAATTTCAGGGATGGCAAAAACTTTCCTGGATTTTGGGGATGGCTAGGAACAGTGATTAAAATATAATATTTTAGCTTTTAAAATACAGTCAGATTTTTAAAAAAAAACAAAACAAAATGGACTAGATTTTTAAGGGTTTCTCAGTAAATTTTTAGTAAACTACACTAGATTTTTAGGGGTTTTAATAGGAAAAGTAGGTTGTGGGGGTGTTTAAAAAGATAACTTTTTATACATACGGATGCCCTCACATCCCAGATCATCTTTTAGAGAACAGGGGACATCCCCGCAAGCATCCTATTTTTCAGGGATGTTATAGGGCCAACCCAGAATCATTAAAAAGGGGGATACAGTAAGGGACATTCTGTCCCCATTCCCATGACAAATGGGATGTCATTTGGATCATGGGGATTTGTCCCCTTGAAACACAGCATAATATCAATGTGCTCTACATAAAAATAGCAAAGCAATACTTATTATCAATAATAAAAATTATCTAAAGGGTAATGGCATAGGATATATAAAGCAGGTTAACATTATATGTTCTCAAAAAGGAAAATATTACATGGTCATTCAAATTCCAGAACCACAAAAATAAATCAGCTATTGCTCTTCATCAGAAACATCCAGATCAGCAATTGTTTTATTAGAACCAGAAACAGTAGGGCTAGTAGCAGATTAGATGTTGTTTTCTTAATTTTTTTGTTCTTATTATTTTATGTTTGTTTTGCTTTTCTAATTATGACTGTCCAGTAACCAGAATAATAGTAGAACCTAACAAGTACCTAGACAAGTAAAAAATGCCAGAACCATACCAGTACAGGTAGAAAGGAATCTATGGCAGTAGCCTAACGTAGGCTACATGCAATATCAGGAGAATTATTTTCCACACAACAGTTAACAATGAGCGTTTGAAACAAACTGCAAGGGCACACAGACACTCCTAAACAGAAATGATTATTTAGTGGTTTGCAGAATCGAGACAGAATGGGTTGAAGGAGGGGCAGACTGTACGTACAGAGTTAGATGCACGCCCAGCTGACCAGTTCCAAAACATTAACAAGGCAAGCAGAATCTTGACAGTCTAGACTCTATACAAATGTAAAGACAAGGTGGTGAAGGCTGAGAAGGGGAGGGCAGGGTGTTGCAATGTCAAACATAACAGGATATGAATAACAGTGAAAGATCATTTCCAAAGAACAAATCTAGTTGTTAGTCATTTGATATAATATTATAGAGAGATTCATCAAGAATCAAGGAGGATCCATGTAGCTTAAGTCAATAGTTGAAGGATATGCCAGGCTTACAAAGAACTCTACTGCAAAAGAAAATTCACAAGGGTCAGAAACAATAACTACTTTGCCTTTCCATGCCACTCTTTGCATGATCTTCATTTTGAATTGAGCTGCATTTGAGCATTGGAACTCAGGAAGAGTAGCTCTCCAGTTGGGGTAGACAAAATTTGTCTTTGAATGAGCATAGACAAGTCAGGGTTATGGTAAAAACATGGAAAAAAGACAGGACTATAAGATATTACTTATTTGATTATAATAACCAAGATTCTAGACTGGTAGTTATTAGATCTAAGTAAAATATTGTATGAGGATTTAGTCATTACAACAGCCCTTATTTTTCAGTATACCTTGACAGGCATCTTACTCTATATCTGACGTTTTAATTGGCTTCAGTGGCTCAGCCTCTGTGATAAGCTATCTTAATTGAACTATAGACAAAATTTTGAATAATGTTATTCTTCCAAACCCTAACATGTAATGATTCAGATTACCTGTTCCAACCTCTTGACTGATGTATTTGGGAAGTAAAGAAACCTTTATCATATTGCATGCACTATGTGGACAAGAAAGGCAATACACACCGGAACCCTGCTCCTTTGCAGAAGATTAGATTTTAATATTTATTCATTCAAATAATCAATACTGGGAATATTTTCCTCGCGTCCAGATTATATTTCCTGTTCTTCATGAATATCTGGTTGCCTTCACAAGATTGTAGACATAAGTCATCCATTTAAAAACACCATAAGACATCAGAAAAGAGAAGTAGACTTTTTATCATAGTCACATGGAGACGGGTACTTGAAGACACCGGAGATTTGTGCTGGTACCAGTACTGCTAATTTTCAAAAATAGGAGACGGGTACTTGGAGACGCCACATTTTTTTTAAATACAACTTTGAAAACAAGAATAGTAAATCAGTCATACAAGAACAGTAAATAATAAAGGCAATTTCTCTTTAGACCATTATAATCACAGAAAATCAGTCATACAACTATTTATGTCCCTCTCAAAATATCTACACTGTCAGTAGATTCAATCACTATAACTTTGCATGGATTTTTGTATCATCCAAAATATCAGCATGAAACATTATGCAGGCTTATATTTTTATTTCCCTTCCTTTTTTACCTTTTTAACATGTCTGGCCCTAAGTTTTTTGGCAGGAGGCATCAATTTCTCGTCAGGAAACTTTGGAGACAGTAGGAGACAACAGCCAAAAGAACCCTGTGCGTCAGGAAGTTTCTAGAGACATTTCTGGTTCTGGAGATGCATCTTCGTCTCTGAGACACGTCTAAGGGGTTGGGAGACAGGTCTCCAGTTAAATATGCTTTTTTATTTATGATAATTAAACTCAGATTGCAATTCATTTTTCTTGTACTTTTAAGCAATAAATCAAGGAAAAAAGCAAATCATTAGGATATTTGGTTCTTCAAGCATTAGGATAAGAAAATATTGAGTGAAAAATTTATGTCAAAAAAAAAGATGGAAGTGTGTGCTTTCAATTTCCTTTCCTACAAGGCAAAAATAATTATTGCTAGCACCTAGCAAAAAGAAATAATGCTATCATATTCTCCCATGGAGTTTTCCTCCGCTGCAGAATCCCTCCACAAATTCTGTATCTTCATGGCATGTTTCGTTATTTGTTCTTTGTTTCTTTGCATCTTGTTTTCATTTTTAACGCTCTGTATGAGAAGGATCTGTCATTTTAGCACCACCTTCAGTAGTTCCATAGGAATTGAAAGCTGGAAAAAATACAGATAGCTACAGAACGAGTTGGTAGGCAGAATCACACGTGGGATGCCAGATGCCTAAATATACAACAGATTTTTAAATTTCAAATTGACAGGTTCCCAAACATTGAGCTGCTGTCATTAACTACATGCATTTTCACCGCTTTAAGTATTTTTGGTGCAATTTCCAATGGCATGTAAATAACTGAGTAAGGATAAGCAGGGCAGAGCAGAAAATGGTTCCATGAAAAACCAGAGACATATTTACAAATTTATTCCCAACCAGGTGTGAATACTCCATAAAATGGGCTGTCAAACATCATATTGTGAAAAGATATAATGTTTCATACTTTTTCCATGTTATCTTTCATTAGACATTTTTCTCCACATAGATTTTACATTTATATGCTGTGTGTACATTATTGGTCTTTGTTCTTTGCTTCTTATTTTCATTGCTATGCTGTTTATGAGAGGGACTTGTCATTATAGCACAACTTTCAGTCATAGTTACTGATGTGTTCCCTGGAGGCCTGGATGCGGAGCTGGATGCGCTCTGGATGCGTCCAGGAAGCGCATCCCAGGGCTGTGGATGCCCTGTGGATGCGTTCCAACGCATCCACAGCCCTGGGATGCCCTTCCTGGGTGCATCCCACACGCATCCGGAAGCCTCCAGGCACAAAAACGTCAATATTGACGTTAAAAAGCAAAAAAACACCTTTGCTTCCACAATTTTTTATGAGATAATGGCTGAGGTTATAGCCATATCCAAACAAAAGAATGATTTAATTTTGTATATTTCTTGCATTTCTTTGCATATATATATATGTACACACATGTGCGTATCCAAACGCATCCGCATCCCTCCAAAAAAAAATTTCATGCATCCGTGCACCTGATTCTCGCATCCGCATCCGGATCCGCACCCGAATCGGCAACTTAGCTTTCAGTTGTACTTTAGTAGTTACTGTTTCATGGAAATTTAAACCAAGTCAGACCTTCTGGGGAAGACTTGTTTGTAAGGTTGGTGCCATTTACATTCTTGGGCACTAAATGCCTGCTAGAAGACCATGCACAGCTCCACAACTTCATATCACTTTGCAGGCACAAGAATTCCCCTTGTATCTGAGCTCGTTTATCAATAGTTAAAAAATAAAGACGAAAAAAGTAAAGCCAATCACTTGGCTCAACCCTATACTACTAGCTAGAATTTCACTACCTATGCAAGTCCCTTAACCTCCCACACATACCAAATTGATGCATCAACCATACCACAAACCATATGCACCAGGTCGTAATATGATAATAGGGATTGGCATATCATCCGTGCCCAACAATTTGGATAGACACTAGAAAGTCAAGTGCAATTCTATATAATGTGGCAAATGCATCATATAATTATGAAGTACAAAACAGTGGACCACAACGAGTAAGAAGGCAGTTCCTCTTGTAACTAGCATTAGGCAACATATAATTTAACAACATACAAGTACACTTCACTTCTGCAGTTCCCTTGCAATAGAAAGTTGTTGCTTTGGAAGGAAACTTATCAGAGTGGCTAACAGAAAAGAATATATCCCCCTACAGCATGCAAACACTCAATTTTGAAGTTCTCTTTACAAACACTGTTAGCCTCCTAGATCTCATAATCTGCACTGTGATGGATACAATAAGCAAATGAATCTATTTCACATATTCACAAAAACAGATTGAATTTTAGGTCATTAAAGGGAAACAAACCAATTTTCTTTTTATTTGAGAATAAATTATTGCATAGTAAGATAGGTTGACTCTACATAATATCAGGCTCTTGATTTGAATTTCAATGCACAAAAGGACCATCCATTTCATAGCCAGGAGGGATTGTACTGCAAATTATTTCCGATTTGAAGCAGATATGGCTGTGCTCATAATCAAAGTTTAACATGAAACAAAATATAGAAATACAGAAGCACCTCAAAATAAAAAGAATTAAAATAGGAGCAAATGACTTGCATCAGTTTCACTTTACTTGCTTGGTATAAAATAAATTACAAAAGACTTACCATCATGCTCTTTCTCTGCATGCTTCTAGGATCATTATTTGCAATCGTTTAAGTATAAAAATAAATTATCATTATTAAGAAATTTACAAACCTTGGGGCCAGCATAGCCCTATTTCTGATTCATGCAAAAAACTGGTGCATTGATTGTGCCGACTACCAGTATTGGCAACAATTTCACCAAGCATTGTATGCAAATGTTACACTAAAGTGTTCGTGTCTAATGGAGATGATCTAGCCATAACCTGCAATAAATTGATTATTATCATCCTTTCATTGCTTCTCAAAATGTGCATCTTAAATATGATGCAGAACAACCCATTTGCATCTCAGCTCCTCATCCCTCCAATCCCTAGTTATCAATCAGCAAAAACCCTGGCTCTTCACGCCCAAATCCTATGTCCTCTCCATTTCAAGGTTCAAAACACAAAACTACTGTTTATTGCCCCCAATGAATATGCCTCAAAACAATCAATTTTCATCAAATCATGTCCCTTCACAATCAAAATTCAAAAGGTTCATTGTATCTAAGTCCTCCCCAACATAAACCGTACACAAAATTCATGTATATTCTACCACAGCGAATACACAAACAGGAGGAATTGGCATGCTAAGGTTCCTAAATAAATTGTTTTTAGAAAATACCTTATGCATCAGGTCTCTATACAGCCCCCATGTAAGGCTACACGCTACAGGCACATGACAAGCAGTGCTGCACATTTCTTCTCTTTTTTTTAACTCGCCCCATAAAAACTTTGCCAACCAACAGAAATCAAGTAATGCTATTATTAAATCATCTATTTTTGATAAAATAGATAAACATTAGGCATAATAAAAGTCCAAGAAATACAAATCGTTCACGATGATCGCTATAGCCTCCTGCCAAGGCAAAACCAACAATATCACAGCACAAAGATACTATAATTAATTTTGCAAAGAACACCTAGCTTGAACGGCACAAAACACGGGATGGCCCAAAATGTTTAATCTTGAATGCCATATCAATAAAATTGGAAATTAAAAACCCTCTGCTCCATAAACGTAAAAACAGCATAGTTGAGAACAGAAATTACACGGCTGTTTTGGACATTGTCAAAAAACCATAAGCAGATGGACAGTTAATCAACCGGAAACAAATTTGGTACCAGATTTAATACGCTCCAAGACTGCGTGCTTCGCATATTCGCCCGGAAGAATCAATTTGAAGACAGAGAGTCGCTCTTGCTGTCTTTAATGAGATTCAAAGATTCCCACGCCAATTTCACGAAAATACAATTATAGAGGAGTCATGATGGACCTGGCATTGCTGAAGATGCCGAAATTCTTTATGCTCAACACTTCGCCGTCATCATTCTCCAGATGGAACTCTGAAATCCCACAAACTTCCAGACGAGGCCATACTATTCGCAAACCCTAATTTCATGAAGCAAAACATTTAACAAATAGCATTTGCCGAATAAATAATAACTGACCAAAGCCATATTCCAGAAAAAACTCCTTACAAAACCCTAACACTCTCCAGAGTGCAACAGCACGACTTAACGGAAGAGGTTGTAACAGGTATGGTGCTTAAACATACCTCTAACCTCAGCATACGCCCACCCCGCAGCATTCAAAGCAAACGCTTGTTGGGAAAATTATGGTCGGCAAAAATTTGAAGATTTATGCTGGACGAAAAATTAATTGTTTTATTGAATTGGGTTCTACAAAAGTGTAAGAGAACGAGATCCAAAAAAGAAAAAAATACTTTGCCGATGACGATGCAAGGAAAAAAAAATTGAAAGAGGGAAAGAGAAAGGGAAAAAGAATAAGTATGAAAGGTTCTTTAGAGGAAAAAAAAAGAAAGAGTACGAAAAGTTGTTAAGAGGAAAAAAGGAAAAATATGTGAATAGCGGATGGATTATGTGAATGCTTGAAGGTGCTTGAAATCTTTTGTCATGAGGTTGGGATGCAAGTGAATATGAGTAAAATCAAAGTGATGTTCTCTTTAAAGAGAAACAAGAAGATTCAAAACACTTTCTTTTTTGAAGGTAATCTGTTTAAGATAGTTAGTGAATACAATTATTTGGGAATTGATTTTCACAACAAACTCAGTTGTGAAACTTGTAGAGCAAAAAGAATTCAAGGAGGTTGGAAAGCGCTATATTCCTTACAAAACAGATGTAGGAATGTAGAGTTATGGGATTGGGAAACCAAGAAGATGCTTTTCGGTTTGTTGGTCACCCTGATGATACTTTACGAATGTGAGATTTGTGATAGCAGCATATCAGATCAGAAATGGAGCCAAGTAGAAAGAATTCAAAAATATCTTATCATCAGCAGCCTCAAGATTAAAATTGTTGTTCCTTATGATATCTTATTAGCAAAAACATGTATTTTCCCGTTAGAGGCCTTGGCAATGGTCTGGTTGTTAAGCTACTTAAAGAAAACACAAAGTATGGAACAACACCACTGGCCTAAATTGATTATAGAGGAAAAGCTAAATAGAAGAAAGAACACGTGGATGAAGCAAAACAACAAATGGGTGAAAAAATAGGAGGTCAACATACAAGAATGTTCAAAAATCAATGAGGAAATAAAAAAGTTAGTGAGGGAAAATTTCAAGAATATCATATGGTTAAAACAACATGGACACAAAAATAATCTACTATATCAAAGAATTTAACCCCACAAGAGACCATGGGGAAGAAGCATACATAGGAGCAAATATCGAATGGAGAGCAAAAATGATCATAGCCCAACTTAGGACTAGTTCTCATCATTTGAGATGTGAAACAAGCAGATGGTTGATACCTAAGGAAGAATGGGAAGAAGGGATATGTCTATTTTGCAACAAGGGCGATATAGAGATAGAGCAACATTTTATCATAGAGTGCTTAGCATATAACGACATATGTTTCAGCTATGTGGATATCTTAGAAGCATGCAATTATGTACCCTATTTGAAGAAGCACAGCTAGACAGAGCAACAAACCTTGTGATCAAAATATATTTTTGAAGAAGAGATCTAAAGAAGAGGTTGCAAAGTGCTTAAGACCACGAAACCCTATTCTTTGGGTGTGTGCTACTTAGGGGATCTCATAGGCTGCTTTGGCCTCATGGATGTTATCAAAATCTTTCATTCATTCATTCATTCTAAATATGCAATAGTACTGGGGCGTTTAGGGGTCCACAGTGGTGTACTTAGATTTGGAATTTGACGATACTCCTACCTATCATATCATTTTTTGTGTCAATTTAGGCATTTTAATATCTTTATATTTTATGTTTTAAGAATTATTTTATGTTTTAAGAAAAATACTAATTGTCAAATTTTTTAATTTAAGAAAAATTTATATTAAATTTTTTAAAATTTAAATATTTTTATTAATTTAATTAGTAATACATATTAAATATAATAAATATTTTGTTTATAATAAAGTGGTACAATTGCCAACAATGACATGTTATGATGGTTAAGTTGTTGTGTTGTTGTTCTTGCAATCAAGGTTCAAATCTCATTGGGGATGAGGTCCCCCATTTGTGGCATCACCGGTTCATAGCTCTGGGTCAAAGCATTTACCCTTTTTTTAAAAAAAATTGTAGTACAAATAATCAAGTTATTATTTTAAAACATATTATTATATATGCAAAAATCTCAAATTAACTAATCAAGTTTCTAAATAATGCTGGAGGATATTTGAAGATGAAAAAGAATGGAATACAATAATTAAAAGCAAATACCATTTCACTTCTCTTGAAGGTATTCTACAATCTCAAAATGAAACCCAAGGCTCGTTTGTTTGGAACAGTATTAGCAAGGGTAAGAACCTAATCAGTAAAGGAGCTAGATGGAAGCTGGGAAATGGCAGGAAGATTCAATTCTGGAATGACAAATGGCTATCGAAAAATCCTCTTATAGAGAATGAGGACTGGCAAATTGTGATCCAGGAATGTAAAGAGACCGTTGGGGAATATGTGAGTGACTACTAGATTAATGAAGATTGGATCGACTTGGGATTGAGGGATATCAAATTTAAAGAGGTGAATAAACAACTTAACAACTGGTTTATCAGAGAAAATGTGCCTGATGAACTAATATGGGGCCCTGCTATCTTTGGCAAGTTCTCGGTTGCCTCTACCTCGGCTCTTCTCATTCCTTTTGAGGATCAGCCTTTCTGCACTCAAGTATGGAATAAAGATCTTATCCCTAAAATTAACATATTTTTTTGGTTGCTTGTTCAAAACAAAATCTTCACAATGGACAACATCATAAGAAGAGGGTTCCAAATGCCTAATAGATGCATCTTGTGTTGTAAAGAAGCTGAGACCTGTAATCACTTAATGATCCATTGTTCCTTTGCTAGAGAGGTCTAGGACTCTATCATTATGTCTCCGAACCTAAAGTGGGTTAAACCTCAAAACATCCAGGACTTTATACAACAATGGTAGAGCCCTATTCATGACAAAAAAGCTAAGGATCTCTAGAAACTTGTTTTCCCTCACTTTACCTAGCAAATATGGAAGGAGAGGAACAATAGAATTTTTAGAGATAAAAAAGCACCCTCCCATTTGGTTGCTAACTCTGTTACCAGAAGCCTTACGAAGAATTACAGAAGTATTGGTAAGAAGGATACCAACTCTTGGAATCTTAATCCAAAGAAGGACTGTACCATTTCCTAGGAGAACCTGAAGAGCAGAACTGGTCCAAATCCTAGAGACAATGTAATGTGGTATGCTCCTCCCTCGGGATGGTTAAAAGGGAACTTTGATGGTTCTACTAGAGGAAACCCTAGAAGGGCTGAAGGGGGAGGCCTCATAAGAGACTGGGTTGGTAACTGCCTAGGAGTTATTGTTGTTCCATTGGGGATTCAAACTAACTACGTGGTGGAAGCTGAGGAGGTGCTTTATGTGGTGAAGATGGCTAAAGATATGAGATGTTCAAAATTATGGCTGGAAGGTGACTCCCTCAACATAATAAATTGTATCAAAGGGAATTTAGTGAGCTCTTGGACTATAGCTCATATAATAGACAAAATTAAAATGATAATCAACTCATTTGAGGAATGCCACGTCACCCATATATACCGTGAAGGTAATAAGCCAACAAACAGGTTGGCAAATGAAGGAACCCAGAGTGACGTCATTAAAACTTGGAGAGGGGAAGAAAATCTAAATGCCGAGATCATAAGTCTAATCACTTATGATAAAATTAATCACGAGGAAGGGAAAATCACTTAAAATTATGATGACAAGGACAAAACAATTATCGAGGAGGGTTGCATGTAAGGCGAAGTGTGGGATCATTATTCCGGTTTTAATGAGACACGGATTCTGGGTTATTTTAAGTAATAAAAAAAGAAATAGAAAGAAAAGCTGTGAGACAAAGATTACTGGTAAGAAGCCAAGCCAAAATAGAAGAAGAAAGGAAAAATTGGAGGAGGTCTGAGGAGAGAGGAGCCCTTCGACTATGAGAAGTGGAGATAAGAGAAGAAAGTTTAGAAGAAGTTGAGAAAAGGAGGGGTCACTCAGTAAATGGAAAAGCTTCATGGCTACAATAAATAGGTAACTACCTTGTTTGTTGATGGCTGGGTTAAAGAAAAAGTCAATTTATGGGGCAAATCTTTCCCCCTTACTCTTGTATGGTGAAAATGTGACCACACTTCTATGAATCCTTACATGCAAGAAAACTCAAGAATGAGCCCTCACAAATCGATCCATAGCTCTCTATGCATGGAGTTGCAAGATTTGTAAAATTGCTCTCAGCTAGAGCTATAAACTCATGACCTTGCTAGTCAACCACACAATGAGAGATTCAAGGTTGAAGACAAGGGCAAGAATGCCAATATCTACAATGAAATCCAAATGAATGCAATGCAATGCAAAATTAATCTAAGATGAGCATGCAAGTATGAAAATTAGGCTATGAAAATGGAAATGAAAGAGTTACAAACCCTCTAATTAAACTATGTAAGATTAATCTAAAACATGAAAGGAAATGATACCATGATGATTCAACTATGATGCAAGCTAGGAGGTGATGTAGATGCAAGATGAATGCCAATGATGCTCCAAATCTTCAAAACTTGATGCAAGAATATCTCCAAAAGCTTCAAGATGACTTAGAAAACCTATAGCATAACAATAACATAAAATTCAAGTGTATCCAAAATGAAGAAGAGAGCTCTTCTTTTATAGAGAATGAGAATCAATGGACGATCGAGATTAAGAGGCAAAAGACTTAATCAACGATGGAGAAAAATAGAAGCTTGATCCTTGTGCACAAATATCCTCCAATAGAAAAATAGGAGTTGACTTTTGTGTCCATATGAGACAAAAAGTGCTTTCTCCCTTTTTATAAAATAAAAATAATACTTTATTTGTGCAACATAGGATAAGAAGAAAAGTGGGGATTTTTTATTTAAATAAAAGGGGAGGAAATATTCTTTTTAATTAAATAAAGACTTAGGATAAAGTGATTTTATTATTTAATTAAAAGAGATTTTTAATTAATTAAAAAAGAGCATGTTCTCTTAATTAAATAAGTTTTTTATTTTTATTTTTTTTCTCTTTTAAATTAAATAAGACTCAAACCTTAGGAAATATTGAATTGATTATGATTTGATCAAGGAAATTGATATAATTGATATTGTTGATATTTGAAAATATTGATTCAGGGATTTGATAAATTGTTGAATGGGGGCCCAAAGTCTAGGCGACCATTTTAGGGTGCATACATTTGCCCCTCTTTGACTAATGTGAAATCGATTTGGGATCACATGCAGTCAAAGAATGAAGTTGAAATGTGAGATCGATTTGGGATCACATCTGGACAAACATAGACAAAGGATTCTGAACATGAGGTCGATTCGGGATCATATCCAAAATAAGAGATAAAAATCTCAAGCTTGAGAAAAAGCTCACAGAAAAATAGCTGAATCAAGAAAATCAAAGAATCAATGATTAAAATCCAATAGGTACTTCCCCCTCGGAATCGAAAGCGAAATCAGATAGAGAGGAATAGCAAACTGATAAAGATTTGATCAAATCATAATGAAATCACAATCGAAGATAAATGATAATAGGATAACCATTAGGCAGTGAAAACATGCCCCAGTGATGAATTAGAAGAAAAGAAGTGGGGTGAATGGAAGACTAGAAGTTTGAAAGACATGAAAAGGAAGAAATTCCATCAAAGATCGAAGAATTATGCCTCAAAAGGTCAGTCAACTGTATAGAAGAGAATGAAATGTGAGTTTGATGATCAAGGTGAACGTGGATTTCGATTTCGATCCTGAAATGAATAGAAAATGATGTGATATGAAAGACCAGAAATTAAAGATATGATCGAGAAGAATCAGAAAATGAGCACAGTTGACTAACTAGTCCGTAGATGATAAAAAGAAGAGCTCTCTCCATATGCAAGATGCAGAAACTAAACTATGATGAACCTAAGAATGCAAGCTACTATGAAAGTGGTTGACTTGCAAGGTCACAATGCCTATAGACATCTAATTATCATCATTGAGCATTATTGGTAGCGTCGTAAGATCATACAATGCACACTAGCATAACTATGTGAATATGAATATGATCTCTATCAGATAAAAATGTGGAAATCCCACCTAGGCATCAAAGACATGGAGGTCAAGATGACTAATGCAGTGAGATTACCTATGTTTGATATGGTGAGATTATGCTTGTATCAAGACACATGGAAGTCAGGATAACTAGAAGCATGCACTCACAAAATAGTCAAGGATAATATCTTGTCAATCCATAGTGTCAAGTAGGACCAGCATAAAATGCTCATGACAATTAGGACCAACAAAATATACCCACAAGTAGATAAAGAAATAAAACATGTTCTCATACCCTCAGTCTTCTAGCTGTGCATCATCGAAAACTTCTTAGGGAGAGACCACTCATCAAAGAAATCCTCATAGATAGCACACAAAGAAAAATAAAGTCAACATATCTCAAATGAATTGTGTGTTGGTCACAGAGTCAAACTCTGATCATCGCATCTGCAAATGAGAAATATCGCATCAAACTAGACTGTTGGGTAAGACATTTGATAAGTGTTAAGAAACACTCGATGCAAGGGTAGTGTTGAAAAACACTGTCTGGGGTGGTGTTGAAAAACACCTATTGTGAAATGCCCCAAGAGACACATGCACCTAAAAGACCAATGCTAACAGTTATGCCCCCTAGACAAAGATAAAGACCAATTCCAGACTATGCCAAATAAGGTCAAGACGTGATGGAGAAAGGTTCAGTGTCGAGGACGTATGCTTAACAAATAGGAGTGCAAAGGCCTGAAGTAGCGCCCGTTTCCAGGTTTTCACCACTTGGATTTATTGCAATTTTTTCTTTTTTTCTTTTTTCTTTTTTGTATTTTTGCTACCAAGGCGCCTGTTTCTAGGTTTTCACCAAGGCACTTTTTTTTTTTTTTGAACTTTTTGCATTTTTTTATTTTTTTGTATTTTTTCAGGACTTTTTATACTTTTTAGGATTTTTCAGCATCATATATCAATTTTTTTGATATTTTTTCAAGACCAATAAGATATATACAAAGGATGCCCCCAGACAGAACGGGCATTAAACTCATGAGCAAGATCACATCGTGTAGTCCCAATATCTAGCAATGTGGAGGACAAGATGGATAAGCAAGCTGGTGCAAGAGATGGAAGACATGAGAATGAAGGAGAGTGAAGGGAAGACATCCTCAAAGGCAAACTCCTCAAGAGTACCCAAGCTAGGGAAAAATTGTCATGTAAAGCGCATTTGGACAAGCAATGTGAGGCTAGCATAGGATAAGTCACAAAAGTGCAATGCAAAAGAAGGAAGGATGCAGTCCAAAGGAGTAGACATGTCAAGAGGCTTCATAGCATCGTGTTTACTCTTTTTTTATATTAGATCAAGACCAAAGGGGAAAAGGATAGCGAAAGGCTAGAATGAATGAAGGAAAATGAATATGAAGGCTAAACATGAAAGGAATGAAAGCAAGATCATTGTAAGATAGCTCACAAGATAGGCAAATATTCAAGTATAGGTCAACATTGTCAAGATCAAAGAGAGAAGATGGAATGGATGAAATATGTAGAAGAACTACGCATGATGTCTGATTGCTAGGTTTTCATCATGGTACTTATCCAAGGTGCCACAAGGGAGTGGTTTTCACCATAGGATGAATTTATTTCTCTTTACTTTTGCTACCAAGGTGCCTGTTTCCAAGTTTCCACCAAGGCACATTTTCAATTTTTTTAATTTAATTTTATTTTCTTTTTGAATTTTTTAAATTTTTTTATTTTATTTTTTGGAAGAAGGAAAGCTTTTTAGATAGTGCTCTTTGAAAGGATAAACCATGATATGCCAAGGATTCAAAATGATATGTTCAAAGATGTTGATGGGGAAAGGAAGATGGAAGAGAAAAAAAATGGAGGATAAGGTTTTTATGCAAAGCGAGTGAGGTTGGAAGATAGGAGAAATAGGAAAATGAGGAAAAAGGATAGAAGGTAGAAGGATAATGAATGGAAGGATTGTGAAAAGGTATATGGAAAGAAAGGTAAGATCAACGTCAATACACACCTTGAAGGGTGGCGGGAAAAAAAAGAGGAAATGTAAACCATATTCTAGTCCAAATGCGAACCATATTCTGGTTCATTATTGCTATCTGACTCCTCGAAGAGAGGATTGGTGTGCTTGTTATAATTCTCAAATGTGAATGGAGGAATACGAGAAGGAATATGGCAAATGTGTAGTAGAGGTTGTGGTTTAGGCGCATGGAATGGAAGAATATTTTTGGAAAAAGATGAAGTGGAAGCTTTTGGAAGCTTGAATGTCAACTTCACTTTTTGCTCAACATGAGACTTTTTCAAGAGAGACTTTGGAATTCATATAGCTTTAAGCTTTTTATTTTCTTTTGATGTGTTAGAGAGAATGTCTTCAATGATAGATTTTGGAACCCATACTTATCTTGTAGTTTTCTTCTTAGATATCTCTTTTAACTTTATGCCTCCATGTCGATTAGAGAAGACATGGTGATCTTCTTTTTTTGATGGATTCTTGTATTGCTTCTTTTTCTTATATTGAACATTCAAGTTACTTCGAAAGGACTTGGGACTTATGGAAGAAGAAGGAAAATACAATTGGTTTAGATGGGTGGATGGATGAAAATGATTCAAGAGTATGCATCTATGTTGATCTTGAGGGAAGATAGGAGATGGAGGGACGTAAGGACCCAAAATAGATGATGAATTAGGAGATTTAAGAGGGGAAAGTGAAGGGACATAAGGGCCCAAGATGGAAGGAAGACGTGAAGCCCTTAGTAATGGTGGAAGAGGTCCAAGGATGGAAGTGGAAGATGCAAAAGGATAATCAGTAAGTTCATCAGCATCTATATCACAACCAAGGATATCAACATCTTTAGAGTGAGCATTAGGATTTACAATAGGATCATGAACATCTTGAATAGGAGAAAATTCTTTGATAGGATTGTTCAGAGCTTGAAAAGACTTAAGAAGAGTAGAAAGTGGAAGCGAACATGGAATGGTAGAACAAGAAGATGGAAGACTTTGATCTTGACAAGTAGCTTTGGATAGCATAACGTATCATTTTATTTTTATTTTTCAATAAGCTTAACATTGGAGGTAACAAAACTATTTTTAATAACCTTAATGGAAGTATCATCTTTGGAAATCACAAGTGGGGTAAGGTTATTTTGATTATCAAAAAGCTCAACGGTGTGAGGAGTAGCTTGATCCTGCTTAGGAGAAGATTTAAGACAGGGTGGAATGAATGAGAAAGGGCGTAAAGGATCAAAAGAACCATGGAATGAAAGAGATACATCATGAAAATAATTGGATAACATGAAGGGTTCTTGATCTTGATCTTTCTTTATGTTTTTTTCTTTATCATCTTTAAAATCCTCTTGACATGGAGCCACTTCTAAGGACAAGGAAGCATATTGGAATTGTATGGAAGACTTTGGAGGAGATGCTGAAAGACTAGCTGAAATAGGCATTATAGCATTTAAAGGCTTACGCTCTTTAGGTTTAGCAGTATTGAAAGTATTTGCAGCCAAGTGAAGGTTAGCTTGAGTATCTTTAAGAGGTGGCCCTTGAGAATAACTATAAGGAACCACATGGAAAGCCTTAGGATCTTTTTTGGATGAAGGATTTATGAAAGATTTGGAAGACTTAGAAGCTTGAGGAAGTGTGTGGGTATTGAAGGAAGTAGAGGATGGAAGGGAACCATCACAAGACAAAGGTTCAACATTAATATGATCTTTCTTGAGAGCGCAACCTTTATTTGCAGCATGAGAACTTTTAGAGGAGAGATTCTTTTAACGTTTGAAATCAGCACGGTAGATTTTCTCTTCCTCAGTAGGAATATTGTATTGTTCACAAAAATCATCAAAGAATTTTTCAAATTTAGAGTCATATGGATCACCATCATAGTCTACCCAATACGACTCCCCCTTATAAATCATAAGTGTACCACGAGGATGATGCTTAGGAATAGAAGTTTCATGGGCATCACTACATTGTCCATCATCATAGTCATCATAGGTGGGTGTGTCACGCTTTGTGGAAGAGACATCATAAGGACTATCACGTTTCTCTTTATGGTATGTCTTCTAAAGAGAATTAGGACTCTTGGGAAAAGTAGAAGAAGAATGAGATTGTGAAGAAGAGGAAATTGAAGACTTAGTGGAAGAAGAAGACTTGGATAATGAAGAATGCGAATAATGTTTAGAAGAGTCATGGTAAGATTTGGAAGATGAGGAAGAATGAGAAAACTTAGATGATGAAGAATGTTTAGAAGAAGGAGGTTGTGATATGATCATGTCTATGATCCTAGCAAAGGCATCTAATTTAATCATCTTTTCCTTTATTTTTGTCATAAGTTTATCACCCATGAGATATTTGGAAGGACTATTGGAGGAATAAAGATATTCTTCAAATTGAGCAATGAGTTCAAGATCATCTATTCTCAAGAGAGGTTCCTTAACAAGATAGTTGAAATTCATGGTTCTAGAAGAGGAGGAATCAATCATGGAAGAAATGAATAAATGAATAGAAGAAAGTAGACTAGATAATAAGAGGAAAAAAATCAAGAAGAAGAAGAAGAATTTCCCATGGGAATAGAAGACTTCAGAAGAACATGGGAAATGGAGAGGAAAGAAGAAAACTAAGATTCATCTTATGCAATTGATACCATAACGTTCATTGAGATGTTGAGCAACATGACAACACCTAGGATCTGAGATCTGGACTGACCAAGGAAGACCAAGCTTCTAAGGAGAACCCATTAGGACGGAACTCAGTTTCAGTATTCCAATTAGATTTTTTAAAGGATTTCACAATGATGATCAAGCACATAAAACAACAACCAGGGAGTTCAAGCAAATAGTCTTCAAGCAATGAGCAAGGGGCAAAGCAACCTTGCGCATGAACAAGTATAGTGACTTAGTATTTCTACTCCTTAAAGGTTCTACTTGTGTATATTCTTGAAAATGTTTTAGTAGGCACATAGAACACAACAACACCTTAACAAGCTGTCTACAAGGATACACATGGCTTTCTAAGAGGAGTCTTGGATATACGCAAGGTACGTGAGGCCCAAATCTGTAGATGAGAAGAATCCAAAATCACACAACCGGGGGGAGACGGTAACCCAAATCTCCTCCTTCACTTCTCAAAGGTATAAAGTTCTTTGAGGCTTAGCCAAGAGTGATATCAAACTCAATTCCCAAGAGAGGTGTCTTTCAATTCACCACCCGCTATTTATACTCCGTCGGAACACGGGAGTTAAGGTCATCCCTTGAGGTGGTGTGTCCCCAAGCAGGCCTTCTAAAAATAAAATTAGGTAATTCACTATCAAAAATATTTAAAGCACTAAAGGTGGAACACTTAACTCTTCAAGTAAATGTGAAGTGAGTCCAAAAGTGGAACATTTAACTCTTCAAGTGAATGTGAAGTGAGTCCAAAAGTGGAACATTTAACTCTTCAAGTGAATGTGAAGTGAGTCCAAAAGTGGAACATTTAACTCTTCAAGTGAATGTGAAGTGAGTCTACAAGGTGGAACATTTAACTCTTCACACAAACTCAAAGTGAGTCCAAAAATGGAACATTTAACTCCTCACTCAAATTCAAAGTGAGTCCACACCTTAGAAAACTAATGAGATCAAGAAAGCATAAAAAGGGGGAAACTTTGTGGAACACTTAACACTTTTTTCAAGTAGACCCCTCCCCTATGTATGAATGTTGACCTTGCATCCAAAGGGCAGTAATGAGGGGTGATTAGAAATAAGTGAGTCCAACACCCAATTTAGCTAACAAGATCAATCAAAAGTAATCTAAAGTTGCTTATCAATACTACTCACAAATGACAAAGGGTTGAATCAATGGAATATTTAACTTTCCAAAAAAACATAGAGTGAGTCCACAAAGTGGTGCATTTAACTCCTTATGTAAACAATGAATGAATCCATGCCCTCAATCACTCAATGAGATATTTGATATTGGAACCAAGAATTACTTAAGGTTTAAACACAAGCATTCACTTACACAAACTTGTATGAAAGAAAATCTATGTTCATTCATTTCCCATTAAGAGCATCAATTGAAATGTGTTCTATGAAAGCATGTAAACACTCAAGCCAAACACATGAGAGGTTCAATTTTAATCTCAAAATCCAAATGTTGTAGAGATGTAACAAAATACCTCAAGTCCAACGCAATGCGCTTAGTATATTTTACCTTTTTTTGTTTGTTTTAAGCATTTTCCATGAAAACAAGTCATGCACCTTCAAATGAACAAGACAAGCAAACAAGCAAACAAGATATGCAATGTATATCTAACTTATGCAAACCCTAGGGTTAGATCTGAAAATTAATTTTTAAGAGCAATAATAACCAGCAAATAATCCAAATGACAACTCACATCATGCATTGAACCATGTGAAAAATAAGTGCATGCTAATCATCAAATACCCTTTTTTTAATTTTGATTTTTGACCTTGTCAATAAGATTGGACTTATACCATATGAATTCGGACTCTAAACTCAAAATGTAGAAAAGAGACCTCTATCAAAAAATAGAGAGCTTTCCAAAAATGTCAAAATTTTAACAAATTTTTTTCATTTGTGCTCTACAAAGCCATTTTTCCAAAATAGACTAGTTTTTATAAATTGATAAAATGAGCTATGATATGACTTCTAAATTAAAAACATAATGAATGGACCCCCTATAGAATTTCAAGACCTTTTCAGAAATGTAAAAATTTCTAAAAAATATGCTGATTTGCATCAAAAATTGATTTTTTATGAAAAAAAAAGAAAAAATCATAAAAAATACAAATTACCTTTGAAAATTTTGAAAATTTTTTTGGAGCTTCTCTGATATGTTGCCAACCTAAAAAAAAATTTTAGACCAAAACAGAAAGCTGTTTGGGAGATATGATCAAATCTTTCAAATCTAGGGTTTTTCATCTCCAAACAAATCTGCACAAGGGTTAGCTCCAAAAATAATCAAAACCAACATGCAAGAGGCGGGTTGCCCCACAGTGGGTGCCAAAAAATATATGGTGAAAATGTGACCACACTTCTATGAATCCTTACATGCAAGAAAACTCAAGAATAAGCCCTCACAAATCGATCCATAGCTCTCTATGCGTGGAGTTGCAAGATTTATAAAATTGCTCTCAACTAGAGCTATAAACTCATGACCTTGCTAGTCAACCACACAATGAGAGATTCAAGGTTGAAGATAAGGGCAAGAATGCCAATATATACAATGAAATCCAAATGAATGCAATGCAATGCAAAATTAATCTAAGATGAGCATGCAAGTATGAAAATTAGGCTATGAAAATGGAAATGAAAGAGTTACAAACCCTCTAATTAAACTATGTAAGATTAATCTAAAACATGAAAGGAAATGATACCATGATGATTCAACTATGATGCAAGCTAGGATGTGATGTAGATGCAAGATGAATGCCAATGATACTCCAAATCTTCAAAACTTGATGCAAGAATGTCTCCAAAAGCTTCAAGATGACTTAGAAAACCTATAGCATAACAATAGCATAAAATTCAAGTGTATCCAAAATGAAGAAAAGAGCTCTTCTTTTATAGAGAATGAGAATCAATGGACGATCAAGATTAAGAGGCAAAAGACTTAATCAATGATGGAGAAAAATAGAAGCTTGATCCTTGTGCACAAATATCCTCTTATAGGAAAATAGGAGTTGACTTTTGTGTCCATATGAGACAAACAGTGCTTTCTCCCTTTTTATAAAATAAAAATAATACTTTATTTGTGCAACATAGGATAAGAAGAAAAGTGGGGATTTTTTATTTAAATAAAAGGGGAGGAAATATTCTTTTTAATTAAATAAAGACTTAGGATAAAGTGATTTTATTATTTAATTAAAAGAAATTTTTAATTAATTAAAAAAGAGCATGTTCTCTTAATTAAATAAGATTTTTATTTTTATTTTTTTTCTCTTTTAAATTAAATAAAGCTCAAACCTTAGGAAATATTGAATTGATTATGATTTGATCAAGGAAATTGATATAATTGATATTGTTGATATTTGAAAATATTGATTCAAGGATTTGATAAATTGTTGAATGGGGACCCAAAGTCTAAGCGACCATTTTAGGGTGCATACAACTCTTACCCTTATGGCCAAAATTACTGGTTTCCCCTTGTATGGTACACATTTCCATAGAGGCAACAAGCGGTTAGGAACTAAAGCTTTTAATCTCTTCCCTAAAACTGTTGATGAAGAAGCTCTCATGACAAAAGGCAAAGGGGATTATGTGGATATTACTAAAATTAAAGATTTTTGGGCTAAAATGCTGAAGGTTATGATCGAGTACTTTACGCTCGATGGGCACTACTCCAAAATCTACAACCTGCATTTTGTTCTGGCTAATCACTTTAGGCACAATAAGAAAATTTCATTTCCGTATTTTCTTTAGAGCTCTCTGAATAATAGCATAACAAAGCACAGGAAGAAAGCAAGTAATCCAGTGTTGCATGAGGTTTTGATTCTCCTCATTGCTGATTATGCAAGGGATATTATCTTGAACCCAATCCCAAAAAGGATCACTGGCAAAAGAAAGGAGATCAAAGAGGTTGATAGAAAGGTTGAAACCTGCAAGAAGAGGAAGAGAAACAAGAAAAAAATCACTGACAGTAGTAATGAAGCTGGCAATAAAAGTGATAAGGAGAAAGAAAAGTTCAGCGGAGATGATGCTAATAAAAATAGCCCTCTTTCTTAGGGAAAGGGAAGTGTTGAGGATGATAATGTGGAGGTGGATTCTGGTAATGAGAAGATAGCCCAGGAAAAAGAGGAATGGAATCCTGAATAGAAAGAGTAGGAAGAGGACATGAATGACATTATGGAAGATGACAAGGAGGAAGAAGGGAAGTAAAGAAGAGGAAAATCAAGAGGAAGAAAAAGAAGAGGAAGGTGCTGAAGGGGAGGACGAAGTTGTCCAGGACTCCCCTACTGAAGATGAAAAGGAAGTTGCTCAAGATTTCCCTACTGAAGAAGAAAAAGAAGAAGAAGAAACTAATACTGAGGAGGGAAAGGACCAGGCTAGCAAAGAGGATAGTAAACACCAAAAGGAGGACACCTTAGGCCTCCTGGTGGGTCAGGCTAAAGAGGAAAAGGATGTTGGTCAGAATTCCCCTGCTGTAGATGAAAAAGAAGAGGAACAAAATGAAACAGATGACGGTATGGACCAGGCTACCAATGAGGAGGGTAATAGCCATAAGGAGGACACCTTAGGCCTCTTGATGGGTGCTACTAATCTGGAAGAGGTCAACAAAGTTTATGGTCAGGACACTAATATGGACAATTGGATCAAGCGAGAGATGCAAGATATGAAGCTCCACCTTCAGGCCATGGAAAAAACAACGAACACCCTGACTACTAAGTTGGAGAAGCTGGAAAAGAATTTTTTGGATAAGGTAAATAATAAAAATTAGAATGAGGATATAGCTATTGAAATCAATAAGGTAGTTGACAATAAGATTAAAGATATAAAGGTAAAAATTAGTAACAATGGGAACATGATAAATGAGGTCCTGAATCATAGCAATGAGGGCCTTAGTGCTTCTATTATGAACCTGAAGATGTTGTTCAACTATTTGGAAAAAATCCAGCTAGAAAAAATGACCATAACAATTGATGATGATGTTGGGAATGCTGGTCCTAGAATGAGAACTAGAGGGCACACTCAGAGGAAGCTCCCTGAAAATCCATGGGAATTGAAGGACCTGAAAGATGCTATCTAGAATATGGAGGACCTACAGATGAAGGCGGAGAAAATGATAAAAAATAATTAGTCTATTCTGGTTGGTTGCTGGGTGTTTGCTGGTAGATTTGCTAGTAATTGTTTTCCTTTGTTTATGTTGTCGTTTCTAGGGTTGTTTTGGGTCCTGATTTTGTCTTTCCAGCAGGCGTCTCTTTTTGAAAGACTTTAATGCTATATCTTTATGCTTTAATGTAAATGGTTTTAGGATCCATTCAAAACATGTTTTTACCTTAATCAAAAACTAATCAAGTTTCTAAAATTCATATATTTTATTTTAAAAAGATTATAAATTAATATGAATATATAATAAACAATATAGAAACATATTATATGTTACATAATAATACTAAATTGATCACCTAACAATTATTAATAATAGCAAGTTTCTGGAAAAAAATGGCTCTGCATTTTTTTGACAATGTAAAAACATGAAAACTTTCTATAGCAAGAAGGGAAAACAAGAAAGCATTCAGAATAATAAGGATCCTTGTAGGTGATCATAGGGGTTGGGCTCCCCTTCCTCAAATAAGGGAAAAGCGAGGCTAGGAAGTTGTCAAATCTAAAAGGATGAGGAGAGAAGAGATGAGGGTTTTGAGAAGTTCAGATAACAGAAAAGGAATATGGGCAATCCCATTGACATTGAGGACCCCCACCTTCACGTCAAGGGAAAACCAAATTCCTCTATTCTCCCAAAAGTCACCAAACCATTTCTCTACGAGTAGCCTTGATCTGACTCTAGAATTGCTTCTATCCAGTGGAAGTCAGTTCCAAGTATTGCAGAATGGTGAGGAATGTTAGAGTAGTCGAGTATTGCTAATAATTAATTCAGTTAATTATTAGTTCTCTACTCTTAGCTTAAGTTAGACTTAGGAAAGTTTCCTTTTCTTAGAAGTTTCCCTTTTAGGGTTTCGGTATCCTTTATAAGGATTCACCGCTTTGTAATTCATAAGGAGATTGTATTATTTTCATCATTGTTAATAGAAGATTATTTTTTCTTGCAACATGGTTTTGCAGTCTCTGGCCTTTTGGCCGCCATAGTTTCTGCCTTCTCTTCTGTCTTCATTCTTGTAGCAGTCTTTGCATGCAGGTGTTCTTGGGAAGATTTGATGGTTATCAAATCCAACATGGTATCAGAGCGGTCTTGCTGCTGGCTGTTCGAGTTTTATTGAAGTTGTCAGACTCAGAGGGTTTCAGAAGCTTTTTTGGCTTCTTTTTAGTGGTTCTGGGGGGTCTCTATTTTTGGAAGCATTTTGGGTCCAAACGGACACTTTCATTGCGTCCAGAAGGCCCAAAAACCCTAGAATCCATATAAAATTTGTCTATTTTGGACACTTTTGCAATTTGAGGCAAAAAATTTTAGGTACCAGGGCGTACGACTGGGCACGCGGATCGAGATGGTGATTTTTTATTAAAAAAAAAATTTTGGGGGGGGCACCACCCAGCGGTCACCCCCGCGCCGCCCAGCAGCAACCGCATAGCGGCCACCGCAGCCGCGGCCCCCCGCCACCGGGCCACCCGCGGCCCGCCCAGCTGCCGCCCGGCCCGGCTGCCACCCCGGCTCCGCTAGCGCCCCCGCCGCCCTCCGCTCTGCTCCGCCGGCCCGCGCCCCCGCTCCGCTCTGTAGGCTCCGCCCGGCCCACCGTCGCTCCACTGGCCCCCGCCGCCGGTGGCGGCCCGTTTCAGCCCCCGCGGGCTCATATACACAGCCGCGCGGTCATATGACCGACCAGGGGCTGTGTCCCACCCCCCGGAGCGCTCCATGCGCTCGGGGGCCTATTTTTTTAGCTCCTGGGGTATTTTGTAAGCCTTTTTTGGCAATTTTAGGGGTACTGGGCTTTTTTCGCTCTACAGGGAGCATCCGAGGGTCTTTTTCTGACTTCCATATACCGTCGAAAAGCTCTTTCCGAGAACTTTTCGATGGTGGAGGTTAGGGGTTTTGGTTCTACCGTTTCAATAACATTTTTTTCTGTTGAAGTCTGATGTCTCTTTTTGCCTTCCGGGAGTCATATCTGGCTCATCCGGACTCCTTTTTCGGCAAACGAGATATCATCAGAAAGCTGGTTCAGTGTGCTATTTAGTGGCAGAGGTTATTTTTCTAGATTCTACTCTAGGTTTTCACTCCTCTGAGTTATGCATTTTATGCCCTCTGGTGGTGTGCTTGGTTCTACAGATCCGGGGATCTCTTCTTCTGGTTTCTTAGTGCACTCTTCTTTCTGACTTCTGAGCTTGCATGCTCTTTCTGATGTATCTTTGTTCTGTAAACGCACTGAGATAAAGTGCCCTCTTCTGCATTTATGGGATCTTTTTCACCTGGTTCAGTTTTAGTATTTGCACTCAGTTATAAAGTGCCATGGGGGGATTCTGATGCATTTGCCACTATAAGCACATCCACTCTTGTCAAGTGAGCGTACCTTCCATGACATTAGCCCATGTAGACTGTGTCTATGACACCGCCCTTTATCCTGTGTGTGTGCTTCTGTTGCACTGTTGGTGTTCCTAGTTCTTCTTCTGCAGCTATTTTTTGGCATCGCATTTCAGTGTTCCTGTCACCTCTCCCAGTTCAGCATTATGGGGGGGTTCACCTGTTGGTTCTATTGCTTCCTGGTTCGATTGATCAGCTCTTCAGACACTTGTCTTCTCTACCTGGTCATGCACTTCAGTGGGGGTTCCAGCAGTATCTTCTGACAGAGTTTTCAGACATGCTTCGGAGGATCTTCTTGCTCTCTTCTTGTTCCTTTCTCTGGGACATCTTTTGCTTTATGTTTTGGGTACCTGATCAGGCCTAGTTGCCGGGACCCATATTTTCTGCTTTCTGCAATAGTTTAGCTTTTTTTTCTTCTCCCTAAGTTACACTTAAGGGGGGGTGTTAGAGTAGTCGAGTATTGCTAATAATTAATTCAGTTAATTATTAGTTCTCTACTCTTAGCTTAAGTTAGACTTAGGAAAGTTTCCTTTTCTTAGAAGTTTCCCTTTTAGGGTTTCGGTATCCTTTATAAGGATTCACCGCTTTGTAATTCATAAGGAGATTGTATTATTTTCATCATTGTTAATAGAAGATTATTTTTTCTTGCAACATGGTTTTGCAGTCTCTGGCCTTTTGGCCGCCATAGTTTATGCCTTCTCTTCTGTCTTCATTCTTGTAGCAGTCTTTGCATGCAGGTGTTCTTGGGAAGATTTGATGGTTATCAAATCCAACAAGGAAGGCTCCCTAAAACTAGCCCCTAGGGATATCAATCACAATAAGTGTCCTATGCAACATGACCTTAAAAGGAGAAACAACCTTCTAGCTCCCAATCATACATGATTTGATAAGCATTTTAAGGAGAATAGGTATTCAATCCCTTGGAAGTGTCAAAACTTCAATGCATTACACTCAAATAGGGATCATGGAATCCATCGTGCAAATGGAAAAGAGCATCCCTCTGAAATTCTACTAAGAAGAAGGAAAGGAATACTATCACCATGGGTAACCCATACTCAAAAGGAATTCATCAACACTCGAAGCCTTCTTCAGTTGATCCAAGTATGACATTAGGATAGACACAACATGCCAATAAGTCAGAAGATAAGATCATCCTAAAAATCAATACTGGTGTTATTAAGGGCATGTGGAATCATTGCAAAAATTTTGGACGATTTGTCTAATGGTGTGGATTTAGAAATCCTCATGAAGTAGTGGCAGAATGGTTCCAAGAAACCTACAAAGACCAGGTAGCTATCTCTATCTTGCCTGAAGATTTTTTCTACATTGCCTGCTATAGTAAGAAACTAAAAAATGAATTTTTAAAAGGTAAAAGTCCATGCAATAATGGGTATAATTTAATTTTCATGTATTGGGAACCTAATTTTAACCCTAGGAATCTCAAATCATTTGAGATAGAGAGATTAATCGTGCTTCCTAATCTCCTAATACAATTAATGAATGATGAGATTATAAGGAAATTTGGCAACCAGCTGGGGGAATTCATTGGATTTGGAAAGGATGACATTTAAAATTGTGATTATGTTATAGCATTAAAAATGGACATAAATATCTCCTTACTAAAATATAGAGAAATAAAAACTAAATGGCACTTATAACACCAAACCAATGTTCTTCAAGGGATCAATTAATAAGGCAAATGCAAAAATCCCCCAAGACAATTTTTTTCCAGCCAGGAAACCCTACTTTGGATTCGAATCTTAATATCAAATTCAATGAACATGTGAGAGGATTTGTCACATATAATGGCAACCCTATCATAAGTAATCAAATTTAGAATGCAATTCAATCTTGTGGGATAGAAGAGGGGGAAATTATGGAAACATGTGAAGCTAGCAACATAAAAGGTGTGAAAGTTATGCCCATGTCCAATAAGGATATAGAAGAGGCAAGCATAGTAGTCAACAAGGAGATGCTTGATCTTGAAGGTGAGGAAAGTAAGGAGGAGAGGACAATAGATGGATGTAGCAAGGATTGTGAAAAGATAGAAGGAGAAGACACAGTAAGAAAGGATCAAGTCTACAATGAAAAGAAAAAAGGAGGAGATAAAGTCGTGATATCGACAAGAATGAAGGAGCTATGGATGAAGACAAATCACAAGTATACTGAAAAAGTAATAGATAGTATATTGGATAATAAATTATTGCTTGGTCTTGAAGAGGGGAGGATCAACGAAAAGAATTGTCAAATAACCAAACAGAGGAGGGAAGGAGAGAAGATAGTAATAAGGTGGAAGAAGAAGTCAATATCATTACAAATTATATATGCAATGAGGTGGTTAAAGATCTTATGGAAAAATTTGTGGATGAAATAGCTGACGAGGAGGAAATAACCCTGCAAAAATAGTTGTTAATAAAAAAAATCTTAGATATGCAAGGTGAATCACCAAGAGTAGAAGAGGAAGAGATGATTGTATAATTAGATCACAAGGATTTTGTAGAGGGGACTGAGATCCTTGGTATTGAGAAAAATGAGGTATGTAAGGAAACCCCTGACTATGCAAAATAGGGCAAGAAGAGAGGGAGGAAATCCATGGACAAGCTAAGAATCAAAGATGGGTCTACAGAGGGATAGACCAAGCTAACTACTATGTTTTATGTAGGGAAGGGGAAGTTCCTTCCTAAGGGCTAATGAAGATCCTTACATGGAATGTTAGAGGTATGAATTACCCTAACAAGCATCACATTGTTAAATGTTGCATCATAAATACTAACCTAGATATAATAATATAATAATAATTCAAGAAACCAAACTAAACAAAGAGGACTTTGAAATATTCAAAAAAAGATTGGCATTCAAGGAAGTTGTTGGCTCCCTTGCAAATGGAGCTGTAATGCCCCGCCAGGAAACCTAGGAGAAATTAACCTAAACATGCAACTAAGTTTACAAAATAATTTTTTTCTTAACAGTTTACAAATAACATCAACAATGTTTAACAATGCAGAAGCAATACAATACAATTACAACTCATACATACAAGTACAACTCAAACATAGATTACAAATCTCAAGGGTTCATTGATGTAGTTTACATAAATATTAAATAAATTACTTAATGTAACAACCATACAAGGTCTCCACATAATGCAAATAAGTACAACATCATATACATGAAAATCCAAATACAGTTGATATCACAAGGTATCCATAATGAAAGACATCCTCTGCACATGCCATAGGGTATGTAACAAAATCAACACAAAGTACAATATGATATCCCTAAATATAACTAATATAATGATACAAGAAAATGATATGAGAAAGATAAGAATACATCTCCAACAATGATGAACAAGAAGGTATAGCTACTATAAGGATCATCCAGCACTGGTACACAAATGTCAAAATCTCAAATGGTAAAAGAATCACTACCACCCGACCTCATGGAACCTAAATGGTCCACTCCCATCGTGCTGAGGAGATAACAACAAAACCCACTCGGATATCAAACATCCACAATCAACACAATACAAACTAAGAAAGGGATCTTGAAAGCTTTCTATTTCAAAAGGAACAATAGGATATCAAGGTAAAACATACTCAACCCGAGGCAACCAACACATGTAGGAAACCTAAGGTGCATAATGGGAAGTGTCATCACATAAGCCAACTGTAAGGTTATCTTGGTAGTCTCTCCAGACCCCAATGCCCTAGTGACTCTATGCGATGTTAGTAATCCTCTCATACATATGAGGTACCAACTATTATATATCTAGTCCACGCAAGCGGCAAGCATCTTCCCACTCTCATCCTAGTCAAGACCTCAATCAAGTACTCATGCATAGGTGAGGCACACATTATCTTATTAATTCATTTTAAACTCTCAATGTTAGTTAGTTAGTACTTCATTAAGTCACTTGCAATAAGTTGTCATGGAAACCACTTGTAGACCCTGATGCCTATTGCAAGCCACTCCCCACCTATACACTTAGTTAACCTACCTAGGCTCATAAGCCCATAAATAAATCTCATAAATCATAATGATCAAAACTATTCCACAAAACCACGAGGAACATGTGCTAGTTCTCAAAACCACAATATCATAAAATTACGCTCTCTAAGTATCCACAATAAATATACCCTTGAACCCAGGGTTAGACATGAAAAGTCAAAACCATATTCCCCCATGTAGAATATGAAGTAAAACACAACTATACAAAAATGAGCTCCACAAAAATAGAATCACAAAGGTGTACACATAACTCATAAAAGATCAAAACATAACAAGATCAAAATAACAATCAACAAATAATCTCATACAATATCCCCATAAAGACCAAAGCCTCTGTTATGACCTACTTGGCCAGCTAACTCAATTCAATAACTACAACAAAAAGGATATCAAGTTAAAAAAAACTCACATTTAAAAAGAAAAGCTTGATTAATTAAATTAACCATACATAATTACTTTAATAAATTAATAATAACCTCATTGAGTAAAATTTAATATAATTATAAAATTAATCTAAATAATAAAATAAAATAAATTGACAATAAACTTATTAAATAATTATAAAATCAATCTTAAATTTTAATTTATATAATTATAAAATTAATCTTAATTTTATTTAATTAAATTTTATTAAAATAAAATTATAATAAAGAAATGAATAAAATCTAAGGGGGTCTCATCTCCCACCCCCATGCGGCCCCCACCTTGGCTGCCAATGGTAGCTCAAGGAGGCCACAACAGCTTCCCTTGGGAGTCGCTGGCAACTTAGGCTATTGCGACCTCCCTTGGGAGCCGCTGATAGCTTAGGTTGCCACGACCTCCCTTGGGGTCACTGGCAGCTTAGGCTACCACGGTCCCTTTGGAGTCGTCGGTGGGTGGGGGGTGGTGGCCCCACC
Source organism: Chamaecyparis obtusa (assembly GCA_027943335.1). Taxonomy (NCBI): domain Eukaryota; kingdom Viridiplantae; phylum Streptophyta; class Pinopsida; order Cupressales; family Cupressaceae; genus Chamaecyparis; species Chamaecyparis obtusa. The sequence continues at coordinate 34,545 of BSBK01008759.1, forward strand.
CACCCTTTTACCTTTTTTTTTAATTTAATTTAATTTTTTTAATTTCTTGTGAGAAATCTCTGACACCAAAACAGAGAGCCACATTTTTTTTTTTAAACATAGAGATTTTTCTTTTGAATTGAAAACTATTATACAAATTGATTTAATAATTTAATTTCTCATAATTAGGAAAATTAATTTTCCAATTGAATACCAAGGACCAAACTGATTTAATAATTCCTCTTTTCTTTTTGAATTTAATTTCAAGTGTTTTCTAAAATTTCCAAACAACCCTAACAGAATAAAACTATTGATTTCCCTATTGTTTTTCAACCAAAGTTTCCAGGGTTTACACAAAACATCTCAAATGAAAATTTTCCTTAAATCCAAATTAAAATATGATTTTCTAAAACAAAAACATGTAGAATTTTGCTAAGACAACCTAGGGTTTCAAAAGACATAATTTTCTAAAATTGTAATTCGTAAAACATTCTAGATCTGGGTTTCTCTCAAATTTTCCACACAAACTTTTAATACCCAATTCAAACCAAATAATTAAAAATCAAGAAATAACAATAACAAACATTCAACAAGCATTCCAGGTGCAATGCAGATAATCTTTTCGAAAGGAAATTAACATGGGTTCTTCAAACCCTACCTAAAAATCCACAAGAAGATCTAAAATACAATGGCCAAATTGAAGACTCTAAGATTCCAAACTACTCCTAAGCTTTGAAAATAATCCTTCAAACAACCCGAGCAATTTCTCTCCAAAATTTCTCTCCAAAATCTAGCCTCCTCCAAACCTGTGTGTGAATAATGGCTAAAAGAATTCCTAATAATGAAAATCCCCCAAGCAGAACTCAACATGCGACTCCAAATCAGGAAAAATAACTCAATATGCAACTCCTAATCAAAAAATAAAACTCAACTTACAATTCTTATTTTTATCAATTTTGTTGCATGACTAATTATAATTATAATAATAAAAGAATGCACTTTTCAATTATAATTCCCAACTCGACTTTAACTTTAGATTCTAATTCAATTTTCACTAAACCGAATGTGCAACTTAAATTGCATTTTAATTATTTATTAATAATTATTATTTTCTAACACATTAATAATTATGAAATTGATAATTAAATACCAATTCATTAATTATGCTTTTAATTCCAACTTTTGATTTAATTTAATCTTTTATTTCCACAATTAGACTTTTTAATTAAGTCTTTTTAATTAAATAATGTATTCAATTAATTCTCATTAATTAAATAATATATTTAATTAATTCTCATTAAAAAATACCCTCATATTAACATTTGTATATTTAATTAGATTTAATTATGTAGCTTAACCAAAATAACATAAAATCACACTAACCACATAACATGACAACATGAGAAATAACTAACTAAACCAAAACACCAAATTCAAACTAAGGGAAAGGGTTCACGAATTCACATCACCTTGATGAATTCAGATAGGAAACTCAATCAAAAACTTGTCCCTTAATTTAGGACAATAAATGGGTTGGGTTGGGATTGGACCTGTATGTTATCTCCCTCTCTTACCATTTGAGATATTGCGATAGGGCACACTCATCTTGACAATCCAGAGAATTCGATGCCCAATACCTAAAATCTTGCATAAATGGCGAGCATGTACATACATGTATAAATATATAACAGACAATGGCGAGGATCGACCGATCGTGTGAATATCAGAAGCAAGTAACTACGACTTTGTCCCTCAACCACATCAGGAACATCAAAAAGAAATATAAAACATACATTGTGTGCTATGAGAAGCACCTTCATAGGGTTAGTATTGTTAATAAATCAAAATAAAAACTAAATTACCACAAATAGCAATCTAATTAAGCAATTTAAAAGATAATTGTGCACTCTATGGCTCTCTAATTAGGTTTGCTAATGCAAAGCTCTCAACAAGCTTCCATTAGTGACAGACCTAATACGAGAATCAATGATAAACAAAGCTAAAAGATTAATTCCAAATGAAATTACACCTATTTAGCTCTAAATTTGCATTTTCTAACTATAAATTGCAAGAGGTTTTGTGTTATTCTCATATTTGTGGATGATCAATGCTTGAATTATGCCTTGCTTTTATAGATTTTGGCAAGGGTAGGGAGTAGAGTTGATTTGATCATGGTTAGGTTAGGTTTAGGTCCATGGTTCCACCTTTGGAGACCATTTAAATATTTTATCCTCAAAGCTTGGGACAAGAGGACAAAATGGGCGGACAAGATTCTTTCTCCTTGTGGGTGGTGGAGATTCGATGTGAGCTTGATCCATGTGAGCTTGGTTCTCAAATCCTATTGGTTGATGTATTTTCCTCCCATTTGGTGGTTGAGGGAAAATAGGATTTAATTAATTAAATTTTATTAATATGTTTAGCCATGTGTACCCCTTGAATGGGTTAATTTGATTTAAATGAACTATGCAATTAATTAGATTAATTGCATAATTTATTGATTTCATTTGATTTAAATTGATTTTATGGCTTTTGATTTTCAATAAAATTTAGATTATGGTTCGATTGTAAATTTTCTTTGATTTTAGCTTGATTTGATTTAATTGCCTTGATTTTGCCTTAGTTGCTCACTTAATTAATCTTGTCCATTTTTAGGTGATTACACACACCAACCATCCACATGCAAGTATGGGGTTAGTAAAACCATAATCTAAATAACATCCTAACATATAGATTACCATCATGAAAGAGCCATACCATATACATCATCATAAGCATTTAAATTGACATGAGCATAACCATATTCATCTAATTATAAACACATGATATAACACATTATCCAAAGAATCATAATTAATCAAATTAATAATCCAAATATTATTAAAATAATCAATGCACACATAAAAGTGGCCTAAAAGAGTTTGGTAAAATAACTAAAAAGCAAGGTATGGATGGGCACTATAGGAGTTCCATGAGGTTTGGCAACAATTGTGACCCGAGGTTTGTATCATTTACCATGGATAGGTGCCATAATAATTGGATGAGTGGATGGGTGGGGAGCATAAGGAATAACCTCAATTTTTGCTTTGTGAATATCTATGGTCGAACACAAAGAAGGGATAAAAAAAAGTATGGTTGGAGATTGAAAAATACCTATAACATATTCCTAACCAAATCTATTTGGTTGGAGGTGATTTTAATGCAACAATCACTCATATAGAAAAATGGGGAGGGAGAAAAAAGTTGTCACAGTTAGCAAGGGAGAAAGATGTTAATAAGAACCTGGATATGGCTGGCCTTGGCAAGAGGACTCGTGCAAGGATGAAGAAGGATGCTACCCAGGAGGACATTGATCTGGAAGATATTAAAAAATTTATTGGTACAATGGACCTTATGGTGAACCAGGTTGAAGAAACCATGAAAAAGTTTTAGTTGGTCTTTTGTTGTATGGTTGTTGTCCTATTTTGTTGTGATGTCCCTGCTTACGTTTTGATTGTTAGGTTGTAGCCTTTTTTGTTTATTATAGTTTCTTTTATGTTGGTGATGTATCACAGTTGTATCTTGAACTCTTAAGCTCTATCTTTCATGCTATGTAAAAGATTTCGGGTCCTTTCAAAACCTGTCTTCACTTAGTCAAAATAAGTTGTCATAGTTAGCAATAGACTTTGTTGAATGGGTTAATAGAATTAAATAACCTCATGGAAATTATAAGTGTGAAAAATACATTTACATGAACAATAGGAGAAAAGGATTTAGCAACATAGCTGAGAAATTCAATAGATTCTTCCTCAAAGGAAGTATGATTAACTTCCCTCATACCATTGAAGCATAAATAAAGCCAATATCAAGTTCAAATCATTACTTGGTTCAAATCATTACTCGGTCCAACTCATGATCGTAGAAGAAACAAGCCCTAAAATATGTGTGTTTAAGTTTGAACAGATGTGGCTAAAGGATGAGAAAGTTCTTAGTCTAATTGAAAAATGGTGGAAGGAGGCAGATGTTAAAAGATCTAAGCTATACAAGGTGGTCAATAAATTAAAGATCATAAAAAAAAGCTTTAAATCTAGAACAAATAACATTTTGGTAATATCTTTGAATCTAAATTAATGCTAGAAGATGAACTAGCAAAGATTAACACTTTAGTAATTGAGAGAGGAATGGATGATAATCTATACCTTAGGGAAAAAGATATGCTAACAGATTATGAGGATATCTTAGTCAAAGAGGAACTCTATTGGTGTCAGAAATATAGAGAAACATGGCTAAATATTGGTGATAAGAATACTAATTTTTTCTACAATAGCACCAAACAAAGGAGAAATGTTAACAAAATCACTAAAATCAGAAATGATAATGGAACCTTCACAAAGGACCTAAAAGAAATTGTAGTTGAAGCAGTGGATTATTATGAGAATATATTTAATAAATTTGGTGGCTCTAGCTTAGACAACTAGGAGAATATGATGGCTAAGTTCTCTAAGGAGGAAGTTGAGGCTACCTTAATGCAAATAAATCTAGATAAGTCACCAGGTTCAAAAGGGTTCCTTGCTATTTTTTTCAAAAGTGTTGGCACTTTATAAGAGAGGAGGTAACAGAGGCACTAAAAGGTGTTAGGAATTCAGGTTGTTTTATGAAAAGAAATCAATAATACTTTCCTTGTCTTTATTCCTAAAAAAGACAGAGTGGAAAGCTTCAGTGACTTTATATTGATAACATTACATAATACCATTTATAAGGTTTTGACTAATACTCTGGCTAAAAGACTCCAAAAACTTCTCCCTTTCTTAATTAGTGAGGAATAAATGGGATTTGTCTTAGGGAGATCTATATATGACAAGGTCATTATAGCCTAAGAGGATTTTCTTCTATTCAAAAGAATAAAGATCCAAGTATGCTCATAAAACTTGACATTAAAAAGGCATATGATAAGGTTTAATGGTATTTCCTTTGTAAATGCTTGGAGGCCTTTGGCTTTGCCAAACCATGGATCAATCTAATTTTTTAGTGCATTTCCACACCTAAAATATCAGTATCGGTTAATGGAACCCCTAAAGGTTTTTTCAACATTTATAGATGCCTTCAGAAGGGAGACCCCATTTCACCCTTTTTGTTCATCATTATGGTGGAATCTCTAGGGAGATCAATAACAAAAGCTATGGAATTACACAAAGTGAAGGGAATCAAAATAACTAGTGGGATAGACCCCACTACTCACCAATAATTTGTAGACAATACCATGTTGTATGGCATGGGAGAATGAAAAGAGGCATTAGCTTATAAAGAAATACTTAAATCTTACTCAAAAGCCACATGTCAGGAAATTAGTCAAGAAAAAATTGAAATCTTCTTCTTCAACACTAACACTAATGTGGAAAAGGAGATATGCAATACTCTAAATTTTAGGAAAGGAGAATTTCCATGTAAATATCTCAGGCTTCCCTTGGACAAAGGAAGCAAGTCCTCTAAATTGTGGCATCAATCAGTATCTTAAATTAAATTTAAAAGTGAATCATAGAAAGGTAAATGTTTATCCTTTGTAGGTAGGGAAACTATGTTGAAATTTGTTCTATCAAGAATGCCTATATACCAACTTTCGTGCATTAACCTCCCTACTACCAAGAAGGAAGAATTAGATAAGCATTTCAAAACTTTCTTTTGGCAAGGAATTAGGGGAAAATAGAAAATATCATCACTAGCATGGGATAAGGTGTGAAGACCAACGGATGAGGGTGGGGCTAGTATAAAAAAAAATAAGGAACAAAGTAGAGCTCTAGGTGCTAAAATTATATGGAGAATGTATAAAAATAGTTAAAATTCTTAATCATGAATACCTAAATGGCAAAGATTTAACTAGAATTTTCAGAGAAAAATCCCCCCCAATGGGGTCACAGATATGGAATTTTATGTTAGATTGTAGGGGTAACATTACAGAAAAACTAACTTGGAGATTAGGCAAGGGTGAGAAGGCCCTATTTTAGTCAAATTCTCAAGGAGGTTATATAGTTATTGACAAAATATCTAATTTGTAGTAACGAAAACCCACATGGAGTCCAGATGGGGCAGATAGTCAAAAGACTATATTGAGGCAATAAATGGGGATCTATCCAAAGGATGGAAATGGAAATCATTGAAGGACATTAATAACCCTGTTATGGAGAGAGAAGTATTAGAGGAGATCATGAAGAATAGGAGTATAAGCTTCCATCTAGAGGAAGATAGATTGGTATGGAGTGACTCAAAATAAAGAGAATATAATACCAAGGAAGGATGTGACTACCTTGTTAGTAAACAAAATAGACCTAAGAAATGCATAACTTTATATTTATGTTGGGATAAGTTCTTCTTACCAAAATTTGGAATGGTCTCATGGTTGGCTCTACATGACAAAATTTTGATAGCAGATAGGTTTAGGAAAATGGAATCTAGTACACACCCTATGTGTGAAGATGAAGAAGAGAACTTAGACCATATAATCCTAAATTGTAAGTTTTCTAATCAGTGTTGGTTATGGTTTTGTAATAAATTAGGATGGAGCTCTGCCCTACTAAAGACCATCTTAGGCTTGTTCCAATCTTGGTCTATCATCAAGAAATATTGCCTATATGGAGGTCTTTGGAAACTTGGTCCCTCTATTGTTATATGGGAATTATGGAAGGAATGTAACAAATGATTATTCAAAGATAAGAAGATGGAATGAAGGCAACTTACAAACAAAATGGAGGTTGTCATTATTGAAACACTAAATAGTAAAATTATGAATCAACAAAAGCAGGAGGGGGGATGACCTATTGGGATGAGAAGATGAGGGGGAGATGGAATGGGCTAAAGATTCCTCTTTATGTAGGATTGGGATATGGGAAAAATGATTAAAAAAAAAGAGTAGAGTGTAAATGGAAGCCCCCAAAACAAGGTTGGTTCAAGCTCAATTTTGGTGGAGCTTCGAGAGGAAAGCTAGGCATAGCAAGAATAGGGTGTTGTTTACACAACACAAATGGGGTACATATTGCTAGATTAGCAAAACCAATTCGTACTAAAACTAACAATATGGTTGAGCTTAAAACCCTAGTTGAAGGGCTTTTGGTATGTAGAGATATGAAGATCAAGAAGCTAATGGTGGAAGGAGACTCAACAATCATCATTAATTCTCTAAGAAAGGGTTCCATGCCTAATTGGAAACTAGATTTTGTTCTTGCTAGAGCTCTACACTTAGCTCAATCTTTCAAAAAAAATTACCTTCAATCATATATAGAGAGAGGGAAAGTCCTAGGTGGATCAACTTGCAAATAAGGGGGTAGATGGTGTAACTATTACATAGGAGGACACTAAGATAGTTTGGGTCAGGAAGAAAATAAAAGGATTAATAAGAGAAGAATAGGGGAAGGCTCTAACTAGAAACAAACACAATTATACAGAATCTTGCATATTGGGACAAAGTGACTTCTCCTTCTTATCAGGACTATGTAAGTAATTTATAAACATAGGATTTTTTTTAACTTTGAGATAACACTAATTAATTAATATATAAATTTATAGGTATCTTAACAGATATTGACATTTAAGTATATTCTAGGTTACTATGTTTTATGTATACTATAGATTATAGATTTATCCTCTAATACCCATGTATTATACTTGACTCATACATATTTTTCAGATTAGCATATATCATTATTAGTCTTTTATTCTAGGATTATGTTCTATCAGTCTCATTTATCTTCTTATGTATTAGACTATATTTTTAATTGGTTACTCTCTCTATGTTTAGTTTGGCTCTTAGTTTGGTCCCTTCAGTTGGAAATTTGAATGCTAACCAACCTTTTTTCTTAAAATCCTTCGATCAAATCTGATCGAAGGAATTTAATTTAGTCACCACCACATGCAATAATTTCGGAAGGAAATTGTTTAATGATGGCTTCATTGGTTCCCTGCCACATTTAATTATGGAAATGCCTTTGATTTTAATAAGGAGGTCCTTTAAATTATGACATGTACCTTGAGATGTCTTGTCAAAGATCTTGGATAGAAAAGCTCCTTAAAGCCACTTGAGAGCCAACATTTTCCTAATAAGGTTCTCTTCCCTTTTTCAATAGTTTAGTTTTTTAATCATGGAGACTCTGATAAAACTAGGCATCCTGAGTAGGCAAATGCCTTTTGACATCGAAGTGACGATGGATGGGATAAGACAAATTGTGAATGTAAAAAATAGAGTCATCTGGAGGGTGGTTCTGAGAAGTCTTAGCAACCAATTTCTTAGATGTTGAGATAGATTTAGGGCCAATCCATACATTCCCAAGATGTTCATAGCAATTTCCATGCATGTTTACAATAACCAAACAAACGTTTCCAAATTGTGTCATGAGGTGTTCATCTAAGAAATTATAATAGATTTAGATAGAGTAATAGTGAACATAAGAAATGACCTTACCATTCCCCACCCAGGGAACTATGACCATCTTATTATAAGAAATAGATATGTCATCACTTATTCAATTATGTATTCGAAGGACATGGTGGGTTTCTGGGCCCAAAGACCTACAATAATGAGAAAAATGGATTTTCTCATGCATCTCTTCTAGATAAGGACCCTGGCTAACATGAATTGGCTCGAAGAATACATTGAGGCAAATGGAGTGGAGATGACCTAAATCAATTCTTGGGATATTGAAGTGCTTCATGAATGTATCTAGAGGAACAACTAGATATGGTGTCTAGACTTTGTGAATTTTTCTATTTAGGGTATGGTTAGGTTATACCTATCTTAGTACTAGAAGTATAGATAAGACGCATAGGTCTTTTTTTGTAAGTATTTTGGGTCTTTACTATAGAACCCTAAAATTTGTTATCATTGGTCCTCTTAAGGTTTTTTTAGTATTCTCTATAGTACTATGAACACTTCCATGGAAACCCTATAAGCTTTGTTTTATCCAGTTTTTTCATGGTGAGTTGTATATATGCTTATATGGCAACATACTCTTATATTATTACAAGATTATATTACTTTGTTGAGGATTGAGGGAGGAGATATTTTGGTTTGGTTATTTTTTCAGTATTATATTTTATTCTACTAGCTTCTTGAGATCATCTTCATCCATTTTTCTATGATGGTTATGTTTTACTTTTATAAGGAATTGGTTCATATGTCGCTATATTAGAGATTGGAAGTAGAAGCATTTTTATATTTTGCAGAGACGGATTCATAACTACTGGTTGGTATGTTTTCAATTTCAATTCTTACATTTTGTATAGGTTTATTCAAAATTGTTGGTTGTTATGTCTTCAAATTCAACCCATAATGGTCGCCTTGGAGTTGTTTTTAGGTTCTGGTCATTCTTGATACACACATACATACATACATACATACATATATATACATACATATATTTACATATACATTTACAAATATATATACATATATATAAGTGTGTATATATATGTGTGTGTGTGTGTGTGTGTGTGCGTGCGCGCATGTGTAGTATATATATATATATATATATATATATATATATATA